>CAWUFW010024969.1:0-51849 GCA_963921515.1 Calotriton arnoldi | reverse complement strand
TAGCTCGCTGCGGTGCAGTTTGCCAATATTTTTACGCCCCACCACTTACAAATGTCACCAGCCACCACTGTCTCCTCCTCTTCTTGGGGTGTCTTCTGCATACACAGGTGCCCTTTATGCATCTGTTGCCTGCCTTCCCCATCTTCCTCTCTTTCTCACATGCTCTTTCTGCTCCTCTGTCTGGAGATCATTCACCACTTTGTGCACACACTTCCTATTCCTCTCGAACTTCCTGTTTATCTATTCTGTGCAGCTCTCACCCATATCTATCCACCATGCCACATAATTCCACTCCACAAATCCACTCCACCCCACACAATTCCACAACTAACAATTCCAATGCAAACCACATAATTCCACACCCCATACATCCACTCCACTCCAAACCAAAACAAATGGGTAAAAGACATTGTCATTTACATTTACAATGCCAATAGCTCTAACTCTCGCAAATGCGAGACCTATTCTTTGGTACTTATTCAAGTCACAAACAAACATCATATCAATTTGTGATTGCTGGGAAGTTACATCACATGGGCACGGCATCAAATATTTGTCAGTATTTACATTGGAGGGGATAGGACACCAATAAATGAGCTAGGCCAAGCCTAAATCTCAGTAAATAAAATCTTTATTGGCATGTAATCTTCAGCAAATATGGCTCAATGCTGGGTGTTGTACATAATGGGAGGTATAGCACCACCATCCTCTTCCTCGATTCGCCTTCTTGTCCCGCAGCTGCTATAGACTAGTAGTTAATTTTCTACTGCTAATCTCACCGATTGAGCAATGCCAATCGGATTTGCGAACAGTTCAGTTCTATTAATGGCTTGCAACTAATTTTTAATATATGACAGCCATTTGATTTTTTTACTTCTGCAAGGTTCATACAGTCAGTAATGACTGTTTATGTTAGCACTGATTCTGGTCTAGACCAGACCGAGAGCCATAACATAATGGGTGCCAACATTATGGTATCTCCCACATAGCATAGCCCCAAATCTTCATGCGCTATCATAGAAGGGACACTGGGCAGGAGTGATAATAGTCTATGCACAAATGTATTTTCTATAATTTGGAGCGAAGAGTTGTCAGTATATCCCGACACCCCAGCTCCATAGGTGGCTATCGGTACAGGTCTGGCTTTGTACATAGTAGTAACAGTGTCTAGGGGCACAGAACCTTACTTTGCAGATAATTTAAACACAGAAGCTATAGCTTGTTCATATTGAGTTGCTCTCACCTTTCTCAAGTGTTTCCATGTGCTTGAACTATCGAATGAGACCCCTAGATAGGTAAATGTTGGCACACTTTTGAGGGCCTTACTACCGCTATAAAACGGAATTATCCTGCTACAAGGACGGCCACAAATCGTGGCAAAGGATTTAGTTTTATTTGTGGAGAGGCCTAAATCGGACATAAAAGCTACAAAGATGTCTAAAAATTTCTGTAGACCCCTCCCTGTTCTTGCCATGAGCACGCAGTCATCTGCGTACATTAGGACAGGTAACTGCCGAGACCCCATTCTAGGAGGATCAGCTGCTGCATCCATCAGGGCGCCATCTAAATCATTAATATAAAGGCTAAAAATGCACGAGGCCAGCACACATCCTTGTCTGACCCCTTCCTAATTCTTATGCAAGGAGTGCACTCTCCATTTGTGCCATACCTTATGCTGCCTTCTACGTCTGCAAGCAGCTGGGAAAGAAGATATATCATTTTTGGATTGGTACCTTTTTCAATTAAATGTTCCAAAGCTTCCCCCTAAAGACATTGGTAAAAGCTGCACTTAGGTCCATAAATGCTTAAAAGAGACACCCCTCTTTAACAGCCACATACTTACTAATAATTAGGGGCGGATTTAGGCACTGTTCAATGGTGCCGAATCCCCTTCTGAAACCATATTGTGCCGTATTTATAATTTGCTTCTCATTTGCCTATGTTCCAAGGTGATCCAGCAAAATTCTGTCCAACACCTTAGCTGTGGAATCAATTAAATATTTGGGTCGATAGCATTGAGGAGCCCTCCTGTCCTCCTTTTTAGGTCGAGCGTAAGGGCAGCGCTCATGCGCTGCTCGCTCTGCGAGGTATGCTGTATTAGGGTATGCACTGAAAGCCCCTCTCACTCTCCGCCCATATTTGTCATTGGCATATGTCATTGTCCTTAATAAATGATGGCTTCTGATTCGTTAGTAGGCTTGTTAGTCCCTCCTTGGTACCGCCTTGTCTGCATTTGTTACCGCCCATAACAACTGGACTTTTTACTTGGCTAGTTACACAGTTGACTTTAAATTTGGGTGAGCACTATTTTGTTTATTGACTAAAATCTGGCTCTACATGAACATTTTGGCTTCAGCAAGGGTATGTACGATTGCTATCCATTTTACACTGTAGAGACACTTTCTTCTGCCATGTTCGCCACGAGTATTGTGTTTCTCCGATTGCGAGTTTAAATACTTTGGGCCCGATTCTGATGCGGGTTGGAAAAGCTTCCCGACCGAGGGCCTGATTCTGATGCGGTTAGGAAGGCCTCCTAACGGCATTTGCTCCTTCCAAATCGGATCAGGAACGTGTCTTCCCGACCGAGGGCCCAATTCTGATGCGGTTAGGAACAAATGTTCCCATTGAAGTCAATGGGAGTTCAACCAAATCGTATCTGGAAGCATCCGGATGCATCCTACTCCGCCGGTCGGACTTTCCCGATCCGAGTGGGTCGGAAACCATTTCCCAACCGATTCGGTCGGGAAGCTTTTCCAACCCGCATCAGAATCGACCCCTTTGTCTGCAAAGAGTTCATAGCACCGATTCTACAATAGTGCAGGGGTATTGCACGCAATGAACATGTATGGCATACACATGTTTATTACTTGCAGGGATCTTACTGGCGCGCTTTATTCAACGTTGCTTTCTTTTAATCTGTAGATCATTTGGTAATATGTTCAGTGCGTTTAAAAACATAGTGGCAATTAGCTACCACAGCCTCATTTATTTCAAATACATCAGGATTTGCCGCGGTAGCTCCGTTTCATTACAGCCCGAAGCACCGCTACCGCGGCGGATTCTGCGATGGTACAGAGGTACGGAAGACAGCACGCACGGAAGAAGAGCTAGAATCCTGGCATGAGCTCTGCCAGTAGCGATTATTTCATCTTAGCCAGATGTTGGTTTGCATTATGTTGTAACCGTGCACCATTTTTGGTGCGTTTGAAAATATGCAGGTCATTTATTAGCAAATCAATTTTTTTTTCTTCAAACGTGTTAGTTCATGCTTTGCAGCAGTGTTGTGCGTGTCCTTCTCTTGACCCATGTTTCTTTACCATTTAAACTAGGGATAATTCTTACTTTAATTGGTATGATTTGCCATCGCATGTTGTTCAATTTTGCCAAGCGAAAGCACTTCATATAACAGTGGAGTAAATCTTATTAAATGTGCAGATTGAAGGTACTCAGAGCAAGGGGGTATACAGCTCTATGCCAGTCTAACTTTTAAAGCGGCTGCCCCCTAGCCCCACAGCACCCACAGCACAATTGCCAAGCTTTTTTTAATTATTACTACATTTTAGAAGAACGTGGCATCCGATTCATGGACACAACGTGTTCTTTCACCTTTTGTTTCTTTTTAAACAATTTGCTTGCTGAGCGCGGCGCCCACTTTAGGGACACCGCGCTCAGTTTAATTGTTTTTTGTTAACTATAATGTTAAGCGCGGCACCCGCTTCATGGACACTGCGCTCTGTTTCTTTCTTTATTTTTTAAACTTTAATGTTGAGCGGGGCGCCCACTTCAGGGACACCGCGCTCCGTTTCTTTTTTTTTTTTTACTTTATTGGTGAGCGCGGCGCCCGTTTCACGGACACCGCGCTCTACAATACAATAGGTCTGGCTTTTGCTAAAGTTTGACCTATTGGTATTGTAAATGACAATGTCTTTTAATATTATAAAAAGCATTGCCATTTACAATGCCAATAGGTGAAAGTCTCGCTATTGCGAGACCTATTGCATTGTAAATGCTTGTTATAATTGCAGCTCTATGCCCTCCATCAAACTAACATAATCTCAGACTTTGGAGACAAAATGCTCAAGACACCATTTGTCTGGACTCATTTTTCCAAATCGGGGTTTGCACGGACTAAATTGGCGATATATTTTAAATTACATTTACTCCTGTAAACATAAGGGTCACGAAGGGTCACGAAGGGTCACAGCTGTGACCACTGGCTTGCCCCTATGACCCCTGACACTGCCTTTCCGACCTCTGGCATACATAAACAGGAATACAAGTCCCAGAATTCAAAATAAAAACCTGGATTGGAGTAGTATATCATGCATGGATCTCAGAAACGTGGCTAAGCTGGCCAACCAAGTCCTCCCTAGAAGAGTTTGGGTTTGCTTGCCTCATTTACTCACTACAACTCTGGGCAAGTAATACGCCCCACCCCTTTCAAAGCTCACCAGCCGTCACTGGGCGTCTGCTATGTTTATATTTGTAAGTGCTTCGCACTGAGGGTTATTTTCTATGAAATGAGCATCAGGGCCAGAATGGAACCTCCCTTGCCCAGTTACACATCAAGAGTCCACAGTTTTGCACAAAATGTTTACCCAACTGGAGTACTTTCTACTGGTTAATTAGTAAGTGCTACCTTTTTGGGTAAATGTTTAGTGCATATTCTACACTACAGCTTCGTAATGGACCACAAAGTAATGTTTTCAGTGCCCTTGTGTGCATTTAGTTTTGGCAATGTGATTGATCCTCAAGCAACTTCTTTCAGAAATCTGTGATAATATGAATACTCGCATAGAGAAGATGACAAGACTACAAGTGGTCGAGGCGGGAGCCCCAAAGCCCCAGAGCCCCAGCCAGCTCCCTGCTTCCAGCATGAGCTGGCATTGCTCCCTCACTCAGGAAGCAGCAAAAAATGCTACTCCCTGTGTGTAGAGCATTTTTTCCATCTGTTTCCCTGCCCACTTGACAGCAGACAGGGAAACAGATGAAAAGTCTGCTCTCAGTGGGCGGGAGCATATTTCCTGCTCCCGCCCACTGGGAGCAGACTTACTGTTTGCTCTTACTGGTGGGAGCTATACATTTCTCACATCAGGCAGGAGAAAACAGAGGTCTTCCTGCCTGCACTAGTGTGGGCAGGGAAACTGCTATGTCCCAGGAGTGGGCACTCTGGGGCATAGCTGAGCCTGGCCCTGGGGGATAGGGGTCCAGAGGGCCATAATGGCTCCAGGAGGGGGGCTGCACAGGCCCCTTCCTTTCAAATGCATGGGCAGGTCCCAAGGGATGGGGTCCCTGGGGCTGCATGCCCCCTCCCCCTTCTATTAAACAGCCCGGGCCCAGGGGGGGCGATCCTCAGGTCGAAATTGGCCTAGGGAAGTGGGCCACGTGAGCCCCTCTTCAACCATTATTATCATGAATCCACCACCCCACAAGACCTGGCCCACCGGGGGCATAGAAAAAAAAAACAAGAGCGGGCACCCACACTTTTTTTTTCAATTTTGCAGCGGATTCACGAAAACAGTTTTGCCCCCCAGCGTGGGTCAGGATATTCCTACCCCGCCCCATTGTCTTATTATGTAAACTTTTTTCTAGGAATTCGGTAGAGTCTGAGTCCCAAGATGACTGCCAACACTTCCTGGTTGAAGCGATGGCAGCCAATCAGATCTCATTTTCAGATCTGTCAGATCCGCAGAGGGTCCACAATACCGAGATATATGGAAATCTTTTTTCTTTAATAACTGCAAAACTACTGAACAGTTTTAAACTAAATTACAAAAAGGTCGCTTTCTGCACCAAGATCTACCTTTCTGCCAAATTTGGTGAATTCCGTTCAGCCGTTTGGGATATATTTGTAAGTAAAATCCCTATGAGAAATTGCATGCGGAAACACGTTTTGGGAACCAATTTTTTTCTCAGCCCCTGCTTGGTGGATCACCCTAAAACCTTTCAAAAGTTGAAGTGAGTGGCAAACTAGTTTTGAAAATTTCATGAAGATTCGTCAAACAGCATCAAAATTATTAGCAAAACAGAAAAGTGTTCTTCTATGGAAACTAGGACCTAACTATAACTACCTACTGGTGACCGCTAGTAGGTAGTTATATTTAGGACCATGTTTCCATAGGAAAAGCATTTTTTGACTTGCCTATAACTTTGGCATCGTTGGACAAATCTTCACAAACTTTTCCCCAAAAAGTGTCAACTTAGGTCTTGCTATGCATGGAAAGTTTTGGGGCGATCCGTCAAGTGGGGGCCAAAAAAAAGGGGGGTAAAAAAGTGTGTTTTCCCATGTTAATTCACCTACGGGCTTTGAACATGACTACAGCACGACCCGCTCGTCGTAAATACACCGAATTTGGTTCTGAAGATCATGCTTTCAGTTATTTGGTGTAAATCTGTTCAGTAGTTGTTGAGAAATTAAAGGAAATCCAAATTTGTATATCTGTGGCTGTGACTACTTTGCGAATAATAACGAGTTTGTGCAGAGACCTGCAGAGCTCTGATTGGCCACCAACACTTCAACCAGGATGTGTTGGGAGCCATCTTGGGACTCAGCAGAAAAGGCAGGGTAGGAATGCCCTGACCCTCAAGTCTTGGTCTTTGGGGTCCCAGATGGATCCCAACAGGCCCAAAAAGTATTTTTTAATTCACAGTAAAATTTGCATATATTTGCGAATATCACCATGAATTAAAAAATAAAAAAATTCAGGAAGCCCCCGGGTGGATCAGGTCCTGGGGGCATGTGGTCATTTTAGAGAAAAAAGAGGAGGGTGCATGGGCCCCCTCCTGAGGTGCTTTGAACCCCGGGGACCACCACCTCCCTGGGGCTTTATTATTAAAATGGAGGGGGGCCACATGGATCCCCTCCATCGGCTCTTTAGAGCCCTGATGACAACCACCTCCCCGGGGCTTCACACCAATAAATAGCGGGGTCACATGGACCCCCCACACCCCGGGGACCACCACCTCCCCGGGGCCAGCATTTAAAATATATAAATTGGGGAGCAGACCCCCTTCCTGGCCATATATAGCCCCAGGGTCTACCACCTCCCGTGGACCAGCCCTTGCATTGTAAAGAAGGGGAGCCATTACTGGCCCTGGGACCACCACCCCCCAGGTCCGGCTCCTGCTCTGTACCGAGGTGCCCACCCCCAGGACATAGCTGTTTGCTTTTGCTTGGCAGGAGCTCCCACCAAGCAAAAGCAAACACTCCTTGCTTTCAGCAAGCAGGAGCTGTCAAAGTACTCCCGCTTGCTGGAGGTGGAGGTTTAATCTCTTTTCCTACCTGCAAACATGAGGACAGGGAAGGAGATTAAACTATCGCTCTCACATGCAGGAAGTTGCATACAGCAGGTCCCTGCATGCAAGAGCGATGCTGGCTCCCACAGGAGGTGGGAAGCCAGCTGGGACTGTGGGTGCTTTGATGCTCCCACTGCAGTCCCCATCCTGCACACTGGGTGTCCTGGTTGGGACCAGGGCACCCAGGGACACATGGCCAGGCCCAAGGGGATTGAGTCCCCTGGGCCAAAATTGACCTGGGAGGAGAGCCGTGCAGACTCCCAACCCCATTACATTTCAACCAGGCCCCAGGACCAAAATTGGCCCAGGTAGAGGGGCGGCATGGGCCCCCTCCCCATTTACATATATATTAAGGCCAGGCCCCAGGGAAAGGGGTCCATGGGGCCAAGATCAGCCCAGGGAAGGGGGTCGTGCACCCCCCATCCCCTATTGTATTTTGGCTAGGCCCCAAGGGATGGGGTCCCAGGGCCCAAAATTGGCCCAGTGAGAGGGGGTGTGCAGCCCCCTCCCCATTACATTTCATTCAGGCCCTGGGAATGGGGGTCCCGGGAACAAAATCGGCCAGGGGAGGGGGCCACGTGGCCCCATCTCCCATTCAATTAAGGCCGGGCCCTAGGGGATGGCCCCCTGTGGCTGAAATTGGACCAGGGAGGGGGCTGTGCGGCCCCCTGTCCCATTCAATTAAGGCCGGGCCCCTGGGGATGGGGTCTTGGGGCTGAAATCGGCCCAGGGCAGGGGGCCATGCAGCCCCCCCCTTGCCCTCATTAAGTCGTGGCAGGGCCCTGGGGAATGGAGTTTCCAGGGCCATTCTGGCCCTGATGCTCAATTCACAAAAAATAAACTCAATAGTAAGTACTTACACATATAAACATAGCAGGTGCCCCCATTGAAGCTCCACTTCTGTAAAGGACATATGATCCTAACTCCTAGGCTTGGCGAAGGCATAGCAAGTGTATGGAAATTCCATAATGAAAATCGATCTGAAAATGCTGTGGGTAGGTGAATGCATCATTGAGCTATTGGAGCACAATCTGTATGTGACTGTTATGAGTGGGTTCTTTCTTGCCCTGTTGAGAGTACAGTCCATGGTTCTCCCTTTAAATAACAATGAGTGCGACAATGTGCAAATCACTTGGAAGCTTCACTCGTTTGGCCCCGCTTACCTTAGTAGTATGCAAAGGTCTTCCTGCCTTATTTCAGGATGATGGACAGCTTCACAAGCGGCCCACCAGCGCGTTACACGCCAAATTTGGTGAAGGGATCCTAATGCAGAGGAATATGAGGACATTTCAACCAAACAAAGAAGCACTTACATCATATAGTTAATAATAATAATAATAATAATAATACAGCCATTTGTAGAGCGCGAACAGCTACCTCCAGTGGAGGTGTCCCGGAGCTATAGCAACAGGTGGCACGCAACCGAGGCTCCAAGAGAGTTAGTCTAGGCTAAAAAGCCATGTTTTAGCTGCTTTCCTAAATTGTGGTTAAGAGGAAGGACCCTTGTTTGGTGGACCTCTTTGTACACTTGTCGTCTTCTCTATAGGAAGATTCATGTTATCACAAATTTTGAGATAAAGACGCATGAGGAAAAATCACATTGCCAAAACGCACACAAGGTCACTAGTGACATTTCCTTATGCTCCATTATGCAGCTTTAGTGCAGAATAAGTACTTGACATTTATTTAAGGACATAGCACTTAGTAAATACCCAGTAGTAAGTACTTTACTTGGGTAGATATTTTGTGAATAAGGGGCAGGTGCAGTTGGGTTGTGGCCCAGTCAATGACACAGCCACTGACACAGCCACACAGACACTTAGACACCCACTTACACATTCAGGTACTCACACACCCACTGACAGACCCACTAAGACACTGATATACCCACTCACAGACCCACTGAGATACTCACATACCTATTCACAGATCCACTCACACAACCACACACTCGTAGATCTACTCAGACACTCATGCACCCACTCATAGACCCATTCATACTCTCTCACATCCACTCACAGACCTACTCAGAGACTCACTTACTGACTCGCCCACTCACTCAGAAACTCACACACCTACTCACATACCTACTCAGAGATTTACATACCCACTAACAGACCACCTTAGACACTCATGTACCCACTCACACACCCAGTCAGACACTTATGCAGCCACTCCCAGGCCCACTCAGACACTCACACACCTACTCACACATCCATTGAGACACTCATGCACTCTCTTACACACCCACTGAGACACTCATGCACTCACTCATACCCTCTCTCTCAAAGGTTACAGGTTACAGCTAGGAAATACATTTTTTTGAAAACCTTAGAAGTTCACTTAAAAAAACAAAGGCTATACGGATGTTATAGTTAGGCTCAGATTTCACTCATACAAAACCAATGAAATTCAGCAGTTATAGTTTCCTGAGCTCACTATAACTTATGGCTCCGCAATGCACTGCTTCTGACCTCACATACTACATTACTCATGACATGATCAGTGATATCACTGATGACATCACTGATGACATCTCAAATGGAGTCACTGATGACATCACTGATGACATCATCTACAGAATCACTCACACACCCATACAACCACTCACACACCACTCACAAATCCACACAACCACTCACACACCCACTCGCAGATCCATACAACTCACACAACCATACAACTACTAACACAGCCACTCATTCACCCATACAGCTAGTAACAGAACTACTCAGTCACCCATACAGCCACTCACAGACCCATTCACCCACCCACACAATCATTTACATGCCTGTTAGACTTGGCCCTTTTTGCATGGTCATCCATGAACTTTTTGCCTTCCTCCTAGTATTTTTTCTGACCTGGTGTTGGTGGTTTTAGGACTCTGCGCACTTTATCACTGCTGTCCAGGGTAAAGTGCATGTGCTCTCTTCGGTAAAACGTGGTAAGATTGGCCTACACCGGTTTGGCTAATTTAACAGTCCCCAGTAATGTGGTATCTCATATACCCTGGGCCAGTAAATTAAATTCTACTGGTGGGCTTGCAGCGCTTATTGCGCCACCCACCAAAGTAGCCTTTCAAACCTGTCTCAGGCCTCTGCCATTGCAGGGCCTTCGCGCACAGTTTATTGCCGCTGTGACGTGGCACATAAAGTGGTTGCACATCTGTGACTCCCCTTTTACTACATATCAGTCATCCCTAAGGTAGGCCCTAGCTAACCCTATGGGCAGGGTGCATTGTAGGTAAAAGGTAGGACATGTGCCTTAACTGTGTGGCATGTCCTGGTAGTGACAAACAGCAATTTTAGTTTCTCACTGCTGTGAGGCTGCCCTCTCATAGGAATGCATTGGGGATCTCCTGATAAGTGTTTCAGTGGTAATTCCTGATCTGAGAGGAGTAGCGGAATCAAGTTTGGTATGTTTGGAATAGTGATAATAAATGCTGCGAAATGGTGTGCGCAGATTTATTATCACTATTTTTGAAAAGCCACTTTTAGAAGTTGGCATTTCTGTGTGCTATGTGTCTTTGTGCCTGCCTGATGTGTATTGCATGTCTGGCTCTGGAGTGACAGGGACTGGGGAGGTGAAGTGGCTCCAGAGGGGCTGGGTGAGTCAGCGCTAGGCTGAATAGGCTGATCTGCATTTGGAGTAGTGGGAGGAATAGCACCTGGGCCTGAATAGGACTGTGCCTGCAATACATAGTGCTGGCTCCGCCCCCTGTGGTGTGTCTGGGGCCAGGGCCTACACTGACAAAGGAGGTGGTCGTGTACCTTTAAAGAAAGGTGTGAGTGCCCCCAGAACTGGTTTGGACTGGGCTCAGAGCCCTGTGCCAGGGGGAAGAACAAAGACGTTGGCACTATAAGTATTGTGGCTGTGACCCCATGTAGGGTGCTTGTGGAACTTTGTGCTGCTGGGTGCTTACTTGAAGACTTCAGCCGGCAGCCTGCTGGACTGGCAAGAGGAACCGCCACTGGAGGACTGACCTGCTGCCCTGCTGGGCAGCTGAAGGGACTGCTATTCTGCGGAGGAGACCCAGTGTGCTGGCCTGCTTGTGCCAGCCCTACCCTTGGTAGGGTACTGGAGAAAAGCACTGCCTGCTCCCTGGTTGCGCCTTAAAGGGGGAGACAGGCTGAGCGCTGTATTTTCTTTACCTTGTCCTGTAGCCCTGAGCTTGCGGCGCTACATGATTCTTGTGCCCCGAGTGTTTGGGCCCGGGGGTGGGCTTGTGCCTCAGGGAAGCGTGTGGAGCGCTTCCGCGGCACGACGCCCTGCCGCACTGTCTGCCCACCAGGAGAGAAGGTGTGGACACTTTTTTTTTGCATTAACCAGAGACGGAGGAGTGGGCTCCCACCTGCTCAGAACGGGCACCGTCGCGCCGGTAAGAAGGAACCCTGTGTATGGCCGGAAGTCAGGCAGGATCGAAGGCCTGATTCTGGGCAGGGCTCACCCAAAGGAGGAAAGGAGCAAGCTAGCAGAGACATCAGTCTGCAGGAGGACAGGCCTCCAGAGGCCGGAGGTCAGGCAAGCAAAGCCTGGTTATGGGCGGAGAGATGTGCCATTCCTGAGCTGAGAGGCAGGACCCAACCGAGCCTCGTGAGCTCCAACCCGCCTCCACCCCCTCGATGGGCAAGGAAAAGTAAGTGAGAGTCCGTGGCAGACCTCACCAGCTGGGGGAGAACTGGGACCTCTACCGCCATCCCGCGTTGCTGTGCGGGTGGCGTGATAGCTAGCAAACGGAAGTCAGGCTGTTGCCTGGTTGTGGGCGGGGCTCCCAGCCACAAGCCGTCCAGCAGAGATGGGAAGCCAACGGAGACTTCGCTCCGTGTTTGGGAAAATCGCCACTGGAATTCTGAGTCCAGCCATCGCAGACAACTGGATGCTTTACTCCTGCTGGGGGGATCCGGACACACTCCGACTTGGCCATTTGAATTGCTGTAAGACCGCCTTGTAAGGAAGTGGCCTGATCACGGGCAGCTGTAAGCTTGCCTATTGTTCGGGGGCATTGGTGTTTGGGGGCAGCTACAGTCCATTGCCAGGGGCCTTTGGGAGTAGATGTTCGCTTCTAGGCCTAAGAGGGGCCTGATAAGAAAGGCCTGATAAGTGGGGCCTGATGAGCTTAGGGCCATGATGTGGCACCCCTCACAATTAGGTTACTAAGGATGGCTATGGTTTACGTGAATATCTAATGCGTTATGCCCTGAGGGGCTCACGATATACGTATTGTGGCCTGTGGGTAATTTGGTGCCATACTGCTACTGATATGTGCATAATGTGGGCTGTTAGGAACAGTCTTTGCCAGTAGTAACTGAGTTATGCTAATGATGTGGTGCCCTGTTGCTAATTTTGATGTTTGCATATTGCTTCGTACTGTGGTGCATCAGCAATTTAGGATGTATGCCTAAAAGTTTATGCATAATGTGTTTATGCTACATGCAAGGTTACCAGCAGTTACTGGTTGTTTTACTACTTGTGTAATGGCTATGACAGTGGCCCGATTGGCCCTGTAATGTATATAATCCCCTGTAAAGTAATACCTAGTGCCAGGTGGCACAGTGTATATATGTGATTGCATTCTAAGGTGTTTTATGAGTAATACAAAGGTTATTTTTACATAACCTTGTGTGGAGTTTCTTTTGTGGTGTGCCTAGTGTGTCGCTGCTGTGTGTGTGTGTTGCGCAAACGCTTTACACATTGCCTCTGGGTTAAGCCTGACTGCTCTGCCAAGCCACCAAGGGGGTGAGCACGGGTTATCTTCGGTGTGTAACTCCCTTGCCCTGACTAGAGTGATGGTTTCTGCCTGGCTTAGGTGCTTGCCCTAGCGAACCAGAAATCCAATTTCTAACAATGCCCATTCACACATCTATACAAGCACTCACATGCCAGCTCATACACCTCTACAGACACTCACACAGATACTTACGGTGCAATATAACCACTCTCACACCCACTCACACCCCTATACAGCCACTCACATACCCATTCATAGACTCAAACAAGTACTCACACAACCACTCACACACCCATCAAGCCACTCACACACCCACTCACTCACTCAAACAGCCACTCACTCAATTACTCACTCACCTATACAGCCACTAAAACAACCACACACTCACCCATTCAGTTTCTCAACACAGCCACTCATTCACCCATATAAGCACTCACACAACTATGTACATACCCATTCATATATCCATACAAGCACTCCCCCATTCAGCCCTTAACACAGAGAAACACTCTCTAATACAGCCACTCACACCCAAACCACTTAACCAAACAGCCACTTAAACAGCAACTCACTCACCTATACAGCCACTCACACAGACACACACTCACTCATAGAGTCACCACATAGCCACTCACTCAGCCATACAGCCACTCACACACCCACTCATGTAGCCACTGAGACACCCATTCACTCACCAATACAGCCACTCACACAGTCACTCACCCACACAGCTTCTTACACACCCACTTATATACCTATACAGCTACTCAGACACCCACAATCAAACTCTTAGAAAAGACCTAAACTCACTGGATGATGTCATCAGTGATTTCACTGACCATGTCATGAGTGATGTGATATGTCAGTTCATAAGCAGTGCATTGTAGGAGCATACGTTATAGTCAACTCAGGAACCTATAACTGCTGAATTTCACTGGTTTTGTATGAGTGAAATCTGAGCCTAACTATAACTTCCCTGTAATCTTTGCTTTTTTGTGAATTTCTAAAGTTTTCTAAATTCTATTTCCTTACTATAACAACTTTGTAACCTTTGTCTTATATATATATATATATATATATATATATATATATATATATATATATATATATATATATATATATATTACCTAGGTAGTTATAGTTAGGACCTTGTTTCTATTCAAAGAGCGTTTTTTCTTTTGCCAATATCTTTGGCGCCGTTTGACGAACCTTCGCAAAATTTTCAAAACTAATAACCAGCTCAGGTCAGCTCCTGTATTGAAAGTTTGGGGGTGATTTTTCAAGTGGGGGGTGAGAAAAAAGGGGTCCCAAAATGCGTTTTCCCCATGTTAATTTCCATAGGAACTTCGAAACAGGCTACAGCCCGAATTGCTGAACAGAATTACACCAAATTTGGCAAAAAGGTAGCTCTTGGTTCAGAAAGCGACCTTTTTTAAATGGTGTAAATCCGTTCAGTAGTTCCTGAGAAATTCAAAAAATAAAAATATCGATCTCTGAGCACCGAGGAGGAGCCGCGAATCCTCCCGAGCACGAGCTTCATTCTTATTGGCTGCCAACACTCTAAACCAGAGTGTGTTGGCAGCCATTTTATGACTCGGTAGAACCTAGTCACATCAAAAGGTTGAAAAATGTTGTAAATGTAGGAAAGGGGTCAGGGTAGAAACACCCTGACCCCTAGAGCTGGCAAAAAAGAATTTTTTGTTTGTTTTTTCAGCGGAAGTCGCTCTGGGTGTGCGAATCCCGCCGAGAACATTTTTTAAAAATGAAGCACGGTCTCCCGTGCTTCGTTTTCCTTCAGCCCCCGGGTGGGCCTGGTCCCGGGGGCAATGTGTTATTATATAGGGGGGCATGCAGGGGCCCCCTGCAGCCCCGGGGACTGCCACCTCCCCGGGGCTTTATTTTTATAAGGGTGGGGGGCCTCGCGGCCTCCCCAAGCCCCGGGGACTGCCACCTCCCCGGGGCTTTATTAAAATAGGGTGGGGGGCCTCGCAGGCCCCCCCAAGGACCACCACCTCCCCAGGGCTTTGATAAATAATTAGTGTGGGGGGGCTTGAGCCCCCCCACACTATTTTAAATATGCAACGGACCCCCGGGGACCGCCACCTCCCCGGGGCTATTTTCCCTTGAATGCCCTTGATGGCCGTGGGGACCACCCCTCCCAGGGCCAGCTCCTGCAATGTCCCGGGGTGCCCGGGACATTAAATTATAACTGCTGGCAGGCCCCCGGGCATGTGGTCCCCGGGGCAAATACCGAATAATTGAAGTGGGGCGTTTTTTTTTCTTTCGAGTTTGGAGTCGCGACCCCAACGCGGCTCTCAGCGCGGCCTCCCATGTAATGTTGCGTTGGATTCGCGAATTCACCTTAAATAAATAATTAAGTAGTATATAATTTAGAAGGTAGTGTTTTATTTGTGAAGTTTTTTTAAAGAGTTACTGTGATTGCAGTTAATGACAAGATTTCAATGTATAGAGTTGTTAAAAATATATAAAATTAAAAATTAAAAGTTAAACTTGAAAAGTGTATTGTGTTGTAGTACATTGAATTCCTGATTTTGTAGATTCGCGTCTGGTGCGCGAATCCACAAAAAATAAAAAAAAATATGTATGTGTAAAAAAAATGTATATTCACTATTATGTTATAGGGTGGCTCTAAAATGAGCCCTTGTTTTCATTATGAGTTTGTTGTAGCTACATGTAAGTGCGGATGCACAGCTTTAGGTTGTTGAGAAAGACTCTGTTTCCTTGATCTGTGAAGTGTACTGCATCACTTCTGTAGATGTCGTCCATATCAAAACGTAGATTGTTGTTATAGATGGAGCCCATCCTATGGTCTCTGAGGTAAGCAGAAACAGCCTTATTGACATTTTTTCTAGCTTTCTCAATTTGTGGACAGAATTGATTTGACCACTTCCATTTCTGTCTTTGGCATATATTAGAGTATATAAAGACAGTTTGAGGTAAAAGCAACATCAATTGTGCAAAAGTGTCCCTCATTAGCATTTCCAGACCTACCCCAGTCAATGTGCCTAGGTCATTGCCACCACAGTGCACAATCATGAGGTCAGGGTGTTGGAGATGCAAAAAGGTTTTAACCAAAGGCATCAATTGGTGCCACTTTAATCCTCTCTGTGCAATCCATTTAATATCCACATTTTGCAAAGCTAGGTCTTTGTCAATACCTCTGCGTTCAGCAAACCTTTTGCACCAGAAAACATAGCTGTGTCCAACAATCCATACTGTAAGCATCTTGAAGGGATGTCTGGAAGTAATGAAAAGATGTCTGTAGCTGAGGTAGTCAGTTGGTAGAATGAGAGGTATCTAAAATGGTGGACAAGAGTCTGTTTTTTAAAAAGTAGAGAATTGACTGTTTAAGAAGATTGTAAACTCAAAAATAGGGTGCATTTTACTTTCTTTAAAAAGCATGTTCCTTATTGGTTAGTAGAAAATGTTTGAAAGGTACAGTAGATAGGATAAGGAGATATTTTGCAAATGTCAACCACACCTGCTATTTACATTTGTAACCTTGTGTGCTGGATTTGAAAATATGGTGAACTTGTGACCTGTCAGTTCAGTTGAATGTTCCATGAACTGTTACTATGGAGACTGGCATTAAGCAGAATGGGGAAGGGTTGAAACTTAACTGTGGACTTAAAATGTGAAATTGTAATTTATATATAGATGATATGTTATTAAAGTATAATTTCCCAAGTCAGTATTATCTTTAGAAGTGGTGTGTTGTTAAAAAATAGTGGTATTTTTATTTGTAATATATTTTTGAACTCCAATATGGATTCGCGGCTCCGTCGCGTTGGTGCACGGTGGAGTCGCGACTCCAAAAAATTCCAGAACCAGTTTGTGCACTTTTAGAAGTCACTTGGTAAGGGTTAATATGTCTAACCAATAGAAATGTGTTTTATAATTTGAAATAATGTAGGAAGCTATGTGATTTGTTACTTACATGTATTTGTGTGGAGAAAGAAAGGGAAAGTTTGCCATTACTGGTTTTACCTTTGCTGAGAGTGGTGCATTACATTAATTGTGTGCAGAAGAAAATCTTTATGAATGAATGAATAAATAGCTTTATTTCGATATGAATATCATAAAAGAATCGGCCAATTCATCAAATATATCAAATAGAGTTAAAAGAGAAAGAGAATACAAACACATACAATCAGTTAAAATAGGAAAGTACAATTCTAAGACCGTTAAGACATAAAGCTATTTTCTCTGGATTCTAAATTCATTTAAAAGGTTTAAAATAAATAAAATCAACTGAATGCTGTTCAAGATCAGACCCCAAGTATTCTGTACCATGGGTCGTTGGCCCTACACGTCGGATTCACCAGCTACTCATCAGCAGAAGGGGCTGCCCTCTGTATAGCCCTACACCTGGTTATCCATGCGCATCCCAAAAACTTGGCGACTCCACAAACAAACAGGGTGCTCGTGTCCGATTTAAGTATGCGTAAAGCAACTCTGTAGTCCAGAGAGCCTAGTTGTTTGCATATGGGCACGAGCCACCTGGACCTTGCGCTTGCGTGTGCAGGGCACGCAAACAAAAGGTGGGCAACGCTCTCCTTTGTGGTGCCGCACAAAGGGCATTCTGCGGTAGTGCAGTGCGGTGGTAGCCATTTTGCAGTAAATTCACAAACTGGGAGGGAGCCAAACCTAAATTGAATGTACAGTGACCTGTCTCTGGGAACCTGGATTGTGTCCATATATAATTCTAAGCCTCTATGGAGTTTATGTTGGAAGAACTCCTCCGTGAGTCTTCACATGTTAGGATTACTAAGTTCCTTAGCCTCAATCCAGGCCCAATAGGACCGTTTGAGGTCCTCTTTACTTGGTGGAATTTGGGTATCCCAAGAGTCCTTAAGGTCAAGAGCAATTATTAATGATTTAAAGTTGGAGATCCATTTGATCTCCTTCTTGGTGTCGATACGCATTATTTCTGTGAGTGCCTCAGCATAATTAGTTAGTTCTGGGGTCCTCCTGAGACGGGCCCAGTAAAGCAAAGGTTGAAGTTTGGCCAAATCTTTAAAATGGCGCCTACCCAGATCACAGAACAAAGGGATTAGAGGAACTCCTCGTGGTAACATAATCAAGTCCCTAAAGAACTTGTGTTCCGATCTGCTAATCTCGTCGAGGTTTTCGAAGCCCCATAGCTCGGCACCATAAAGAGCCGAGCTAACGGCCTTGGCTCCATATACAATAAGTGCCGGGGCAACAGGTCTACTAAAGGAAGAGCGATGTTCTCTGCTCAGTGCCCCAGCAACCCTTTTGTGGTTTAGTAGCATCTTGTCAAGATGGGGTCTCCACTGTACTTTTTCTGATAACCGAATCCCCAAATAATCAAAGGTGGAAACCCTCTCCAGTCGAGTCCCATCTAGAGTGAAATTGTTCCTAAACAATTTGTGGGGGTTAAAGGTCATTAGTTTTGTTTTTGTTGTATTTATAATCAACCCCCGGGAATTGCAGAAAGTTTGGAACCTATTTAAGAGGGTTTGCAAACCTGCAGGGGTCTTAGACATGAGCAATGTATCGTCAGCAAACAGGAGAGTTGGCACTTTTTTGCCTGCCAGGGCAGGGGCATCGGCTGGTGTTTCTTGTAAAAAGCTGACCACCCCGTTTACATATAAAGAAAACAGGGTGGGTGCCATCACGCAGCCCTGGCGAACTCCACTGTTTACTGGGATCTTTCTAGTAAGCTGCCCTTGGGACCCCCATCTTACCTGGGCATAATTGCCCTCGTGAAGCCTCTCTAGGAGATTAAGGATTATTAGAGGGATACCCATCTCTCGCAATATTTCCCATAATCTTTTCCTAGGAACCAAGTCAAAGGCAGTCCTCAGATCAACAAAGCAAGATAAAGACTGCCCTTGCCTACCGTTACCACTTTCCCATGGATCATGAGAAATCTAAAAACCTGGTCCACCGTGCTCGTATTGGACCGGAAACCCGCCTGAGACTCGGAGAGGATATCCTCCTCCTCAGCCCAGGCCTGGATTCGCTGTAAGATTACCCTCCCAACTACCTTTTGCAATGAGTCTATAAGACTAATTGGTCTGTAGTTGGAAGGGTCTTCTCTTTCTCCCTTTTTATAGATGGGCACTACCTCTGCCCCCTTCCCTTTGGTGATTCTGGGACTGGGCATCCTCTAGAGATGGAATTGATTAAGAGGAGGACGTACTCGGCCCATTTATCCTGGTCAGCTAAAAACAGATCGCCAGGTAGGCCATCTGGTCCCGGGGCCTTTGCAGGAACCATCCTACCTATAGCCACCTTTACTTCTTTTAGCGTGAAAAGATCACCCTCAACAGGCCTAAAATTAAACGAGGGAACACCACCTATGCTTCTATCATTGGTCCTAGAATTAGTTAGAGGGTAACTATCTATGCACGTGTTATTAGGCCCAGAATAGAGGTTGCCAAAATGAACACACCAAGCTTCAGGGGTAATATGATTGAGGATTTGGTCTACTTCTCCTCTATTTGTCCTCCTGACCAGTGTCCAAAATAGATTAGTGTCCCTTGCAAGACTCGCACATTTTAACTTTTGCCATCTAGCTTCATCCCAGTCTAGTTTTGCTCTTCGCTGCGCCTCTCTGTATTCTTTCCTAGCCAGTGTAATGGCTATACCCTTCTTTGTTCTAATAGCTGCTGCCAAAGCCCTCCTTTTGAGTCTACACTCTTTATTATACCATGATTGGGCTTTCCCAATGTGAGGTGCAGAGCCAGTGGGTCTAATTGGTGCTTGGAAATGGGTACTGATCTCCTCAATAGTACAGGTATGTATAGAGAGTGCATTTGTAGGATCCTCCACTGTCCCCTCAGTTAGCTCAGTGGTTTTTACATACAGTATTTGTCTAATGGCCTCTAGTTTAGTATCTTGTAGGGCAACCTTGTGCCATTTAAGTGCTCTTCCAGAATTGGAAGATATCACCTCTTTGGTTATGCAGTGCGTAGAAGTAATCGATGAGGGGCATGCAACTGCCCAAGGCGACCTTAGTAACATGCATAGAGGGTTATGATCACTTTCTAATGTACTCTCCACTACCATGTCTAAAACATGTCCCCAGAAGCCAACATCTACTAGAATATAGTCGATGCGGGAAGGGCAGGATGTTTTATTATAAGTAAAGGCTCCCTGCAAATCAGATTTTGTCCTACCGTTCACTGCTCTTAGGCCATACTCCACGGTGAATGCATTTAGTTGAATGGCCCTTTGTGACCATCTTTTCACCGGGGGTAAGGTTAGTGAGGGGATGCCCCATTTCCTGTCCTCCTCCTCTATCCCAATTAAATCTTCGATGCCAAGAGGCTCGAAGGTACTGTTTAGGTCGCCTGCCACTATTATCCTGGACTTGGGTGAACAACTTGTCAAACCTTGTTTGAGCAAAGTGATGATAGGTGAGGCTTTGCCCCCAGCTAATCCCCTTATATAGACATTAAACAAGTCCATTTGTTCCCACCCTCTATGTCCCTTGATTGTAAGCCTCATGATGTCTGGACACGATACTGAGTGATTTGTTATTCTAAGATTTAGGGCGATTTTGACCCACACAATCAACCCTCCAGAGGGACGACCCTTCCCTACGGTGGTAGCCGGAATATAATAACAGCTATAGCCAGATTTGTATAATGGGACCAAGCTCCATGTTTCCTGGAAGATGCATATGTCATAGCCCTCTATTAGCTCATTCCAATTTGGTAATGAAAGTTTATTAGGAAGGCCAGCAATATTCCAGTAGATGATTTTTAGCTGATTTGAAGGGGCTAGGTCTCGGGGTAAAGCTGTGCTGGGTTCTGGGGAGTGAATTAGGCCAATTATAGGCAGTTGGTCAGTCGCTAGGGAGGAAGCCTGGATCATGTTTATTTTGGTAGTCACATTATGTAGTCAATCGTTGCAATCTAATGAGGAAGAGCCTGTTCCTAGGCCTGCTTGGTGTATGTCATTTGGTCTGTGAGGGAATCGTCTTAACTGTATTGCTGAAGAGTCAGGGGAAGAAGTGCGAAACTCGAGAAGGATAAGGTTCTCTGCCAAGTCTGCTTTACTCAAGGTAAGCTCAATGTAGTCCTGTGAGTGTGAATGTATTGTGCACCTTCTCGCTCTAAGGATGTCCTCCCGTATAAGTGAGCGACATCCCCTAACCTGCCGTATCCAATGAATGGATTTGTTGATGAATGATTCCTCACTTTCGTGGCTAGCCCCATTGTGTAGCTTAGGAACATTAACCATACAAACTTTATGTCCTACGGTATCCATTGGTTGTGGCAAATAGGTCTTTTTTGGTGTGTTAACGAGTGTTGGGCACATTGTAAATGGTGTACTTGCAGAAGTGATGTGATGTCGGGATTGTGCAGGGGAACTATAACTCGGGAGTGCTGTTTTCTGGCCTTTAAGCTTCTCGTGGTGGATGTTGGGAGGACATCGTTGTGTGTTGGTGAAAAACGAACAAGTGGTCTACCCCCCGCTCGTTCTCTTCCATTCTGAGAGGATGGATGGGGTCTCATAATAACCTGTAGGGGCTGTTGACTCTCTGTAGGCGAGGGCGCCTTCTGGTTACTTAGGGTGTTACTGGAGGTTAATGTTTTAACTGTATTCACTAGGTCGTCTATCTTCATTCTCATGGCCCCAATTTCCTGCCTGAGAGAGGCAACAAGCTGGTAAAGATCTAACATTGATGGTGTCGTCTCCTCAGTACTCTCTGGTTGAATTGAGGGCAGAGAGAGAATGGTCTGTAAAAGCGGAGTATTGGCAATTTCAGCCAGGACAGAAAACCTATTTGTGCATGAAATAGGAACACCAGATTGGTTAGATTCGGGTACGGGTACGGCAGTTGGAATATCAGGGGGTGGTTCTGGGGTAAAACGGCCTACTATCTGTACCTCACGCAAATCATGTCTAATCTCAGAACCAGGCTTCAGGACTTCCTCCTTACTCTTCTTATGAAACATTGAGGGGATAATGGTGGATCGCGATGTGCTAGGGTTGGGAGTTGTTGTTTGCAAGATAGGATTAGTCACAGCTGGTTCTGCTCCCAAGATGTCCTCACACTCATGGATGAGGACATCAATCCTGTCCATCACGCAGGTGTTGGCAGCGTGTCTATGCAATTTTTTGCTTTTTTCCCTTTCCCTGGTCCTGCAGTTACAAGCGGCCCTACTCCCTCCATTAGTTTTCTTTTGCCCATTGTGTAACCCCAAATAAAAGCAGAATCTACAATAAAATTGGGCAAGGCGTTAGAACAGGTCCTTAAACAGACTTAAGTGGATTCAATAAGTTCAACAGTAAGTCAATGGGCCTAAGAGGCCATATAACACAGTACCTTTTGAGATGGCTCGTAGTACACAGTTCAGCCCGGCAAGAGGACGAAAAGGGGGTGGCCCTGCCCTGCCTCTTCCTGACGATGACGGGCGCAGGATGGGCCCCCCCTTGGCCCGCGCGCATCCCGCGCCGTAGGAGGATGAGCAGTGCTTTATGCTCACGATGGTCCTGGCGCCTCCCCCTCGTCAACAGGCAGCAGCTGTGTGCAGCGCTGTGCACCCTGGGCTTGGTAGTTCGCTGTGCAGGCCAGTTGGAAGTAAGACCTGCTGTGAACTTGTGGCGTACTCCCCTTGATGGTGACAAACAGCAGCAGGCAGAGTAAAAAGCAGTGGTGCGTGCGCCCGCTGACCAGCGCGTCCCCAAAATCTTTATGAGTTTGTGATATTTTAAATTCTACAAATCAGTTTGGAAGGTGAGTAATAAATTTGTGAGTTGTATTATGTATTAGGTTTATTTTTAATATTTAAAAATTATTGATGAACTGTGATGTTTGAAATATATTATTAAATGTAGAGATATGTATTGTAGTTTGTTATATGTAGTTAAATGTTGTTTGAAATAGATTTTGTATAGTAATATGTGTATATTGGAAGATGGATTAGTGATTATGGTAATTTGTTTTAGTGTTTGGATATGTACATTTGTAGTATACTGCATAATGTTAGGAGTTGCTTTAAAATTGGAGGTGGAGTCTGTCAAGTTTTATGGTGTGCATGGACTTCTGTCTCAAGTGTGTCTCTACTTGTATATGTATTTTCATATGTCTTATACATTTGAAGGTGCATGATGGATAACAAAGAGGTGTTGTTGCTTTTTATGTGGTAGGCTCAAGACTGTGAGTAGAAGTGGAATGGTGAAGATGCAGCATAATAGTGTGGTTTGAAAGATGTTGACATAAGGTATTATTGATTAGGCTTCTTTTTTTAAGTTTCTAGAGAGGTACAGTTGAAATATGCCACATCATGTTTGGTGTTTGCTTGTAATTGGAAGTTTGTTCTGTGAATTTTTAAGGTTTGGATAGTGTTATGGTACAGACATATTCATGTATGCTTTTAGGAATATGGTGAGACTTTTAGTAAAGACATGTGAAGGGTTCCTGCTTTGTATTTGGGTAGGTGTAACATTATAAGTAGTTGTAGAATGGTAAAGCAGCAGCCTGAAAGTGAGGTTTGAGATGTTTGTAGAGATGTTATTTATTAGAGTAATTTGTATGATGTGTGGGAAGTTATATTTCATATATACTGCATAATTTTCAGTGTCTGTTTGAAAATTGAAGTGTAGTCTGTGAAGTTTTGAGCTGTGGATGGTGTTGTGACTGAGATATGTGTCTACTTGCACATATATTATGGTATGTGTTATGTGTCTGACGATGATAGATGTATAAAACACAGGTATACATTTATCTGTGTATTACTTTTATATATGATGCTGCTAGCAAAAGGTACAGACATATGCATACATGGTTTTAGAAATATGGGGAGACTTTCATGAAAGATAAGTGAAGTGTTGCTTTGCTGTTAGCTATGCTCTATACCTGATTACTACTAGAATAGTGAAGCAGTAGTAGTAGAAAAGTGATGTTTAAGATATGTTGGGAGAGGAATTATTGATTATGGTACTTTAAAAGAGTCTGTGTAAAAGTTCACTTGAAATTTGCCACATAAATCTAGGTGTGTTTGAAATGTTAAGTGTAGTCTATCAGGTTTTAAGGCCTTTATGGTCTTGTGAGTGTGGTTATGTTTGTACTTGCACATGTATTCTAATATGTGTAATGCTTTTGGCTATAGGTATAGATAGAAGCATGCATGCTTTTAGGAATATGGTTAGAGTTATGGTAGAGACATGTGATAGGTTGCTGCTTTATGTTTGACTAGGCCCAATATTCGTAGAATGGTGAAGCTGCAGCACAAAAGTGAGTTTTAAGACATGTTAGCAGAAGGGATTACTGATTAGGCTACTTTCTATGAGTCTGGGGGAAGGTACACTTGAAATAAACTGCAGAAATGTAGGTGTATCTTTGAAATGTAAAGTTCAGTCTACTTGTTTATTTCTGTTATATATGATGATGATTTCAAAAGGTACACATATATGCATGTAAGGTTCCAGGAATATGGTGAGATTGATAACAGACTCATGTTTAGCTTTTATGCTTTATTTTGAGTACACCCAGCACCCTGAGTAGTTGCAGAATTTTGCAGCTGCAGTACAAAAGTGTACACCATATCATAGACCTGACTTTTGTGCTGCAGTTTCAGTATTCTGCTACTACTCAGGATGTTGCACTCCTCCAATCACTCAGGTACTACTGCAGTACTACTCCAATCACTCAGGTAGTACACATGTACTTATAAAATTACCCAGGCACTTTCTATGTACTCCTGTAATCTCCCAGATATTACTCCTGCAATCATGGCATCACCAGACATTACCTATGTACTCCTCTAATTCCCCGGACACAACTCCTGCCATCAAGCAATCATCAATGCGTTAGCCATAAACTGGTTTAATCACGCAGGCACTACCCTTGCACTCCTCCAATCACCCTGTCAGGATCTATGACTCCTCCAATCTCTTAGCCAGTGCCTATGCACTTATAAATTCACCCAGGCACTACCTTTACACTTTTGCAATCACTGAGGCACTACCACAGTATTACTCTAATCACCCAGGCAGTGCTGATGCACTTATAAAATCACCCAGGCACTTTCTATGTACTCCTGTAGTCCCCCAGATATTACCTCTGAACTCATGCAATCACCAATACATTAGCTATACACTGGTTCAGTCACCCAGGCAATACCCTTGCACTTCTCCAATTACCTTTTCAGGATCTATGCACTCCTCCAATCACTTAGCCAGTACGCATGCACTTATAAAATCACCCACTCACTTGCTATGTACTCCAGTAATCCCCCAGATATTACCCCTGTAGTCATGCAATCACCCAGGCACTACTCATGTACTACTCCTCCAGTCATGCAATCATGCAGGCTGTACCTATGCGCACATGTAATAACCCAGGCACTACTCTTGCAGTTGTAGAATCATCTAGGTCCTACTGTTGCACTTATCTATTCACCTAGGCACTACTCAATGAGTCATCTGTACCTTTAGGTGCTATTCATACACTTATCCATGCACTCAATGTTTATGTGTGCACTCATGCAATTAGCCAGTAACTATCTATATTCTCCTACAATTACCCAGTGACTACCCTTGCATGCATTCAAACACCCAAGCACTACCCGTGAAGTTATGCAATCACTCAGGCAGATCTATTACATGTTTCAGTTGTAAGTTTCAATATATTTCAGAAATATTGTATGCATATTTCTTTTAGATATGATGATGATTTGAAAACGTAGAGACATGTGTATGCAAGCTTTTAACAATATGGAGAGACTTATAGTTGAGTCATGTAATAGTCTGCTGCTTTATATTTGGCTAGGCCCAACACTCATGTAGTTATAAAAACAACCAAGTACTACCCATGCAGTCTTCCAATGATCCAGTCACTACATATGCAGTGCTGTAATCACTCAGGCATTACTCCTGCATTCATGCAAACATCCAGGCACTACCTATGCACTCATGCAATCCCTAAGGTATTACTCATGCACTCTTTGAATCATGTAGCCACTACTCATGCACTTATATAATCACTCAGGGCACTAACATTGTACTCTTTCAATCACAGAGGCACTAGCCTTGTACTTATGTAATCACTCAGCCAGTAGTCATGGTGTTATGAAATCACCCAGGCACTACCTGTGCACTCATTTATTCACTCAGGCGTTACCTCAGTAGTCCTGAAATCACCCAAGAAGTACCCATGCAATTATAAAATCACTCAGACACTTTGTATGTAGTCATGTAAATCACCAAATATTACTCCTGTAATCATGCAGTCACCCAGGTGTAACCTATGTACTCCTTTAATCCCCCAGAGGTTACTTCTGTACTCATGCAATCACCAATGCATTAGCTATACAGTGCTTCAATCACGGAGGCACTATCTTTGCACTCTTTCAATCACGGAGGCACTACTCTCGTGCTTATGTAATCACTCAGGCAATACTCATGCACTCATAAAATCACCCAGGCACTACCTTTGCACTCCTGTAATCACTCGGGCAGTACCATAGTTCTTCTGTAATCACCCAGGCAGTACTCATGGACTTATAAAATCACGCACTCACTTCCTATGCACTCCAGTAATCCCCAGATATTACCCCTGCAGTCATGCAATCACCCAGGCACTAGTTATAGACTACTCCTGCAGTCATGCAATCATGCAGGCTGTACCTATGCACTCAAGTAATAACCCAGGCACTACCCTTGCAGTTGTAGAATCATCCAGGTCCTACTGTTGCACTAATCTATTCACCTAGGCACTACTTAATGAGTCATCTGTACCTTTAGGTGCTATTCATACACTTATCCATGCACTCAATGTTTATGATCCCGACAGATACAAGAAGAACAGTCACCCAGGCCCTCGTCAGTAGCAGACTCGACTATGGAAACGTCCTCTACGCGGGAGCCCCGGCCAAGCTCATCAAGCGACTGCAACGCATTCAAAACGCCTCTGCATGCCTGATCCTCGACGTACCACGCCACAGCCACATCACCCCCCACCTGAGAAACCTGCATTGGCTCCCCGTCGACAGGAGAATCTCCTTCAAACTCCTCATCCACGCACACAAAGCACTCCACAAGACCGGCCCAGCCTACCTCAACAGACGACTCTTCTTCTACGTCCCCAACCGCCAACTCCGCTCCGCCGACCTCTCCCTCGCCACCGTCCCTCGCATTCGAAGAACAACCACCGGCGGCAGATCCTTCTCCCACCTCGCCGCCAAGACCTGGAACACCCTTCCACTCAGCCTACGACAGACCCAAGACCTGCTGACCTTTAGGAGGCTACTCAAGACCTGGCTGTTCGACCAGTAGCGGCACCCCCCCTTTTTTTTCCCCAGCGCCTTGAGACCCTCGCGGGTAAGTAGTGCGCTCTACAAATTCTGTGATTGATTGATTGATGTGTGCACTCATGCAATTAGCCAGTCACTATCCATCTTCTCCTACAATTACCCAGTGACTACCCTTGCATGCATACAATCACCCAAGCACTACCCATGAAGTTATGCAATCACTCAGGCAGATCTATTACATATTTCAGTTGTAAGTTTTACTATATTCCAGAAATATTGTATACATATTTCTTTTAGATATGATGATGATTTGAAAATGTAGGGACATATGTATGCATGCTTTTAACAATATGGAGAGACTTATAGTTGAGTCATGTAATAGGCTTCTGCTTTATATTTGGCTAGGCCCAACACTCATGCAGTTATAAAAACACCCAAGTACTACCCATGCAGTCTTCCAATGATCCAGTTACTACATATGCACTGGTGTAATGACTCAGGCATTAGTCCTGCACTCATGAAAACATCCAGGCACTACCTATACACTCATGCAATCACCAAGGTATTACCCATGCACTCTTTGAATCATGTAGACACTACATATGCACTTATATAATCAGTCAGGCACTAATGTTGCACTCCTTCAATTACGTAGACACTACCCTTGTACTTATGTATTCACTCAGCCAGTAGTCATACTGTTATGAAATCACCCAGGCACTAGCTTTGCACTCCTTTATTCACTCAGGCACTACCTCATTACTCCTGCAATCACTGAAGCAGTACTGGTGCAGTTATAGTTATAAAATCACTCACTCACTTGCTATGTACTCCAGTAATCCCCCAGATATTACCTATGTAGTCATGGAATCACCCAGGCACTACTTATGTAGTACATTTGCAGTCATAGAATCATGCAGTGTCTACCTATGCAGTCATTTAATAACCCACACACTACCCTTGCAGTCATAGAATCACCCAGGTCCTACTGTTGCAGTTATCTATTCATCTAGCACTACTACATGACTCAGCTATGCATTCAGGTGCTATTAATACACTTATCCAGGCACTCAACCTGTATGTATGCACTGATGAATTAGCCAGTCACTATCCTTCTTCTCCTGCAATAACCTAGTGGCTACCTTTGGAGTCATACAATCATCGAAGCACTATGCATGGAGTTATGCAATCACTCAGGCAGATCTATTACATGTCTCAGTTTCTAGGTTTCACTATATTTCAGAAATATTGTATACATATTTCATTTAGATATGATAATGATTTGAAAAGGTAGAGACGTATGTATGCAAGCTTTTAACAATATGGAGAGACTTATGGTTGAGTTATGTAATTGTGTGCTGCTTTGTATTTGGCTAGGCCCAACACTCATGCAGTTATAAAAACACCCAAGTACTACCTATGCAGTCTTCCAATGATCCAGGCACTACATATGCACTGCTGCAATTACCCAGGTTACTACCCCTGCACTCATGAAATCACCCAGGCACTACCTATGCACTCATGCATTCACCCAGCTATTACCTATGCACTCTTTCAATCACCCAGCCACTATCCATGAACTTATATAATCTCTCAGGTACTACCCTTGCACTCCTTCAATCATGCAGGTATTACCCTTGTACTTATGTATTAACTCAGCCAGTACTCATGCTCTTATAAAAATCACCCAGGCACTACCTTTGCACTCCTCCAATTACTCAGGCATTCCCTCAGTACTCCGGCAATCACCCAAGCAGTACTTATGCAGTTATAAAATCACCCACAGATTTGCTATGTACTCCAGTAATCCTCCAGATATTACCCCTTTAGTCATGCAATCACCCAGGCACTAGTTACGTGCCACCCTTTCAGTTGTAGAATCATCCAGGTCCTACTGTTGCACTTATATATTCACCTAGGCATTACTCAATGTATTTCTTTATTTATAGATGACAATATTTGTATATAATTATTTTAATAATATTAAATAGTTTTTAGAAAGATAAACTTTTTTTTTAAATTCTCCATAATTATTCATATTCAGTATGACAAGACAAGTTCAAAAGAACTGACAACAAAGAAAACAGAACTATTTAAAGGATAGAGAAAAGCAGAAAGTAGATGAAGTACAACATGTGATGTTGAAATAAAAGTCTTCTGGTAAGACAACAAAAAAGATTTGTTAAAAGTCTTTTAAAAAATGTAATCGATTTTGAAAATGGGGAACAGAGAAAGAAAAGTACTACAAGCAATCAGAAGGAAAAGAAAAAAGAAGAAATTAATGCAAAATCAGGTTATAGGAAAACAATCCATGTTGAAAAAAGGATGAAAGAATATAAAGACATTAGGAAGAGAATGTATAAAAGTAGAGTACTACAAAATTTATTGAAAGATTGCAAAAAATATAAAAGAAGATCAGCATTTTACAAGAAGAAAGAACAGATTGAAAGTGTAGTGAAAAAGGCTTTTGAATTGAAAAGAAAATTGTTTATATTAGTATTGAAGAGAATGAAAACATTGAATAAAACAATGCACTTTATGAAGGAGAAAAGTAAAAGAAAAAGACTGGTTAGTAGAGCTAACTTTTGCAAAAATATTTCGGGTGAATGGAAGCACACTTCTAGTACTGAACCTTTTTTAATGAAGAAAGCTATTTTCAACAAAGTACATTAGTTTATGCAGTTGAAACCAGGGGTCGTTGTTATGAGGTTAAAAACGGTTGTCCAATTGAAAAAGAAAACATGGTTCCTAGAAATGTGGAAGAAGTAATAGCTGAAGAAGTTCAAGGGAGACGTACACAAGCTCCAGTGTATAAGTGGGATTGTAATAGTATTTGTAGTACGACAGGAATCTATTGATATATTACAAAATTTCTTACGAGATTATGGTAATAAAAAAAGTGTTAAAGAGAAGATTAAGATATTGCAATGACTAGATCCTTGTAAAGTGAGAAAATATACTAGCTTGCAGGGTCATTATCTGGCTTGTCTTTCTAGAAAAGTGTGTTGAAATACTTTTCATCATTTAAGAATGTTAGCAGTACATCACTCAGAAATGCGGAAGTTAGTAAGAAGATTGTACTATGTAAAAAGTCCTGCATTATCTTTAAGTGAAATAAACACTGCTCTTTTGCATGGTTAAGTATTGGATGTAAAAAACGTTTCTAATGATATAAGGTTTCGTTTCTTTGGTCCTGAAGAGGAGTGTAGAGAAAGTGAGAGTTTGATAAGTGTAGGTGTTGAAGAAGAGGTGGAAGATAGTACTACTGAGAAGTTTGCAGAAGAAATTACAAAGTTTAAGGTACTTTCTTGTGAAAAACCAAACTATGTTTGTAATTGTTGTCGACGTACTCACTATAGAAGTCAAACTAGGAATGTTGATGTGTATTTAAAAAGTGAAAAGGAAAACAATGATAAGTGGGAGCAATTTGGTGCTTATTTGTTGGTGGAAGGAAGTTTTGAGTTGGGTAGTGATCAACATATTTGTAGATATTGTTACAACAAATTAGAAGAGAACAAAATGCCAGCTAGAGCTGTACATAACAACCTAGAGTTGGTAGCTATTCCTCCGGAACTGGTAGATTTAAATACGTATGAGTCCATGCTTATTCAATCTGTGCACCCGTTTCAGGCTATAGTTCGTCTGGAGCCTAAATCAGGTAAGCTGCCTCCAACAGATTTACAAAGAGGTTTAAAAGGAAAAGTTGTGTATTTACCTTTAGATTTTAAGAACAATATTGAAACTGTTGGTGTAGAGAGAGAGGAAAGTGAACCTGTAGTTATTCTAGTTAATGGTGTACCAACAAAGAGTCGGAAAATATGGCAAGAGTTAGTAGATGTCACCAAACTTCGAAAGGCTACATTATATCTTGTACAAAACAATATTTATTATAAAAATGTATATGTTGAAGCACAAGAATTATCTTTAGAAGATGATAGAGAAATTTCAACTGGGCAAATAGAAAAAGTGGACAACTCCAGGAGAGAAGAAATGTATGAACATTACAGTATTCATCCTTTACATTCAAAAGAAGTTATAGGAAACACTATTGAATTATTCCAAATGAAGAAAGCAAAAGGAACTCCCATGAGTGTATGGGAAAAAAGTTTAGAAGATCGTTGTTTTCCACAGCTCTTCCCCACTGGAAAAGGTGGACGATATGATGAACGACCAGTACAGATTCCAGCTTCAGAATATCGTACAACAAGATTGTACTCAGAAGATCCAAGATTTCGACAGTGTATTCCATATTTATTTCATCTTCTGTTTGAAAGTGACTTGTCTGGACTTTCATATGCAGTGAACCACATATTAAAAACGGGAGTTCATCTTACACATGTTTCTGGACAAAGTTCAACAAAGAGACGATCATTTAGAATCTCAGTTAATTAATTTGATGGCGTGTCAGCGTGGTACTAATGAGTATTGGTATCATCGTCACGGAGAACTTAAATGAATGTTAAGAAACTTAGGAACCCCTACGTGGTTTGTTACGCTTAGCTGTGCTGAATACGCATGGGACGATTTACTTGAATTTCTACGAGAAGCAAATTAAAATATTAAAACATTGAATTGAACATAGCTGGAGAACTGTGTTCCTTGGATCCTGTAAATGTGTGCAGATATTTTAATCATAGGTTTCAAGCTATGATGTCTTTTATCTGCAATAAAAATAATCCACCTCTTGGAGAAGTTATTGATTTCTTTTGGAGAAAGGAGTACCAAGCCAGAGGTGCTCCTTATATACACATGCTATTATGGATCAAGGATGCACCTCAATTTGGAACCGATTCTGATGAAACTGTTTTGTCTTTCATTGAAGACTATGTTACCTGTGCTATTCCGAAAAAAGGAGGAGAAAATAGCTTGACAACAAGTTTTATGGTTTCAAAGTCATCGATGTGAAAAATATTGTCTACGAAAATACAAGTCAAAGGGAAAATTTTATACAAAATGTTGTTTAGCATTCCCACGTCCAGTAATTTCAAAAGGAAGAGTCAATAGTTTCATGTCAGCAGTAAGGCATACTATCACTCGAAAATCTCCAAAGAATACTTACAACATAAAAAGAACGGAAGAATCAAAGTATATTAATGACTACAATCCAGTGATTTTGATAATGTGGAATGCAAATATGGATATCTAGTATGTTGCAGATAATTCAATTGCTGTTGCTCGGTATGTTACGTCATATATAACAAAATCTGAAAAGACGGAGTTGAAAGAAATGTGGCAGGAAATTTCACAAGAGAAGGCTCTTAGTAACAAGTTGTACAGCTTTAGTTTGAAGATGCTTTCCCATCGAGAAATTGTATCTTACGAATGTTCGGATCGGTTGACCTCTGCAAGTTTATACTCAAAGTCAAGAAGAATCATTTGGGTAAGTCTAGGTCTTGCTGAAACACGAAATCGAGTATTGAAATCTCTAGAAGAAATTAAATACTTAGCATTGAATGAACCGGAAAGTGCAGATATTGTTAAAACAAATATGTTGGATACGTACTATCCCAAAAGGAGTCCACATCTGGAAAACATATGTCTCTATGAAGTACTGCAAAATTACAGTTTTAAGAAAAATGTTACAGAAAATATAAATGAAGAAAAATATGCAGTAATTGGATTTGATGGATGTTTGGTAAAACATGCCATAGGAAATCTTATTAACCACAGGAAACTCAGTTGTGAAACTCCAGATAAAAGGGAATTTTTCTATTAGGCACTTCTGCAACTCTTCAAGCCTTGGCGTAGTGAAATAGAATTACTTGGAGATTTTGAGTGCTATGAAGATTCTTTTAATGCATGTAGAGGTAGCACAATTTTTCCAACATATCTACAAATGTTAAATGAAGAGATTGAACAAAAAACTACTATTGCAGCTGAAATAGCTAGAGACAGTTCTCAAGATAGTCAAAGTTCTGCTCCACTAAGTCAAGATCCACTAGGTCAACCAATTCTTGAAAATGAAGGAGCAGTAGCCATGAATGAAGTAGAAACGGCAATGCAGCAAGCACTTCAGGATATTATTGAGTTGGGAAACCTAGAAGAAAAACTGAATATTGAACAAAAAGAAATATATCAGCAAGTGACACAACAGATACAGCACGGTTTACTGCATGAAAAAAAGAATGCCAATGCACATCATTTCAACCTATTCGAATGTACATCAGTGGGCAAGCTGGAACAGGAAAAAGTTTCCTAATTAAAGTTTTGACCAGTTATCTATATAAAATCACTGAATCACATTTATCTTGTGTTGTAACCGCTCCAACTGAGTTAGCAGCACACAACATTAAAGGGATTACGTTACATCGATTACTAATGCTACCAGTTGAACATGAGAATAAGTTGGAATATCACAAGTTATCTGGAGAAGCTTGTTATGATGTTTCAAGAGTACTCAAGAAAATGAAACTTCTAATCATTGATGAGGTGAGCATGGTCTCAAACTTAATGCTTGCCTTTGTACATTTAAGAATGCAACAGATTTTAAAAACTGATTATGATGTTCTATTTGGAGGAAAACATGTAATTTTATTTGGCGACCTACTACAACTTACTCCTGTAAAAGGACAACCTGTTTTTAAAACACTTCTTCATGAAGACATCAAGAAATCTTTGGGAAGTATTGGAAATGTCAACATTTGGTCTTATTTTGAATATAAAGAACTTATTAAGAATATGCGACAAGCAAGTGATGAACATTATGGAAACATTCTTCAAGAGATAAGAATTGGTGTTTTAACAAAAGATGGAAAAGAAGCTTTACTAAGTCGACTTTTAATGGACTTGTTTCCAAATGAAAACATAGCACCTGAAATAATATACAAAAAAATTGGAGAAAGGAAGTCTATAATTTGCCTAATGCCTACACTGGAAGAGTGTTCTACATTCAATTAAGAACTTTTGAAATTGGAAAAACAACCAATACTGAAAATGGAAGCTATCGATAAAATGGAGCACGAAGGAGTTACTATTCTTCTCTCAGAGAAATTACAGTCAAAATTGAATTCTTTGGAAAAGTCGGTGTCTAATACTGCAGGTTTAGAAAAGACTTTATATTTATATTCATTTGGGATGTCATCAGTGATGTCATCAGTGATGTCACTGACCATGGCATGAGTGATGTAATATGTGATGTCATCAGCAGTGCATTGCGGGGGCGCGAGTTATAGTTAGCTCAACTAACTATAACGGCCAAATTTCTCTGGTTTTGTACGAGTGAGATATCCAACTAACTATAACGTCCCTGAAACCTGAGGTTTTTTTCAGTGAATATATATATTGCAGAAGATCCTTACCTAGTCCGGTAAAAGAACGAACCACTCCGTTAGTGGTTTGTAAATTCCATTTATTGGGCAAAGATAACGTGTTTCGACCTGTAAAGGTCTTGATCACATGACTCTTGTATTGAGTCTCCGTGTTATTTAGCAGCATCATAGCGTCACTGCTGACGTTTCACATTCATAATAGACATAAGAAACAGACTATTCCGGCATAGTCACAAACCATTTTTTTAAATGCATGCGTAATAAAATAAAATAAACTGAACTGAAATGATTGCGTGTTTCGTATAATTCATTTATCCAACATCAACGAGAAATTGTGTTGCAAAAAATACATTAGTAGCGCTTGAATTCCAAGGTAATTTCCAATTCTTTCTCGGAACCAGCGGAAGTATGTCTACACTACAATAACGTGTCTTAATTGAGGTTTCACTCCTCCAATGGTCTTCTTTTGTTTCTTGTTTTAATCAACCTTATTCATTCCCTTGATTCCTTATCTGCTTGTGCATTCATTGACAGCTTAGCATCTATAGTAATTCTGAGGCTTTTTATCCCCCTATATAGATGTCAGAGGATTATTATTTGGTTAGTAGAGTAATAATTTCAACACCAGACTGCTTGTGTTGTGGTCCTTAACTTTCCCACCACACCACATTTTAGGGAGTATAGACTAGACACTGCCTTCTCAATGTATGTTGGGTTCCAGCCTACTTTTCTTATAACACTACTACCAGTTTTTAGCATGTTTCTAAATACTTACAATCTTTGCAAAAAAGAGAAGCAGAAGATTGTGTTCATAAAGAGAGTGCTCAAGAGAACACAATTTTGTCAGATGGGGAGGCTGGGATTAACAGCCATATTGTCTGCTTCCAGGGTTTCCAGCGTGCTCATTACACCAAAACTGGAACAGGGTGAATCCAATGGTGGGTACCAGGGGATGCCGTCCACAGGGAAATGTCACTATGTTGGGGCCCTATCCAAATGTTTTAATACAGTGTTTACTAACAGCATATTTTAGTTAAGTGGTCAGGCTAGGATTAGATGACAAGTAATCTAGTGTCATGGCTAAAAACCTACCCACTGGACCACATCTAGCTTTACAGTTGGTTGGTGGTATCAGACTACTTCCTTAAATTATCCTCTTTGTTGGGGCACCGATCAAGATTTTTTATAGTGCTCTCTACTTTAATCCCTTAACTGCTGACCCCAGTGCTGTGCCCTTTTTGGGCTTTTTGGGGTACTTTACGCTTAGGCCTCCATATATTTTTTTCCACCGCAGGTATCAACGCCAAGTCCACAGCATCATGGGGATTTTAAAAATACACAGACTGGTTTGTCCATTTTGTAGTAGGTGTATGGCAATGTCAGAGTGCAACACCTGAACCTCTTTCTTTTGCCCCAAATGCAAAATCCCTGGTGTCTAGTGGGCCTTCTAATCTCCCAGGGAGCAGATCTATGGCCACCTCCCGATTTGGGATAAGCCCCTATCTGCCCCAGGGGGGCTGAAAGACTCTATTTCCCCTACTGGGGCTAGGGTATGGTCTGATTCCAGGTTAGGCATCCCATCCTTTTGTTTGTTTTGGTGCTATTTTGAAATCTCTGTTGTTTAGTGGGCTTTCTGCCCCCCTCCTGAGGTAGCAGTTTGGGGATGAACACTCCTACCCACCCACAGGGGGTCGGGCAAAAAGTCTAGTGGGCCATGGGGTGAAAAGGAGCAGACACCCATGCCCAGGAGACTTGATACCCACTAAAGAATACAGCAAGAATGCAGTTGCTGGTATCTAGTGGCCTCCCCCCTCCCCAAGGAGACTGATTTGGAGTCAAAGACTATTGGGCCCCGGACAGGGGGGAGCAAGGGCCCATGCCCAGGAGATCCGCTCATAAATGCAGGCCCTAGGGCCAAGTATGCTTTCTGCACCCCCGGGGGGGAGATTGGGGGTGAATACTCGTATCCAACTATGGGAAGCAAAGGTCTATTGGGTCCTGGGGTGGGAGGGGAGCATTGACCCATGCCCGGGAGCGCTCCCCAAAAAATACTGCACAAATGCAGGTCTGCAGATTGGGGTGAATACCTATATACCCATATTCATCCAACCTAGTCAGGGCAGAAAGTCTATGGAGCCCCAAGGTGGGGGGAGGAGCATAGTCAAATTCCCAGGGGAGCTGCTCCCCCCTCTAAAAAATACAGCTTCAATGCAGTCCCTGGTGTCTAGTGGGCTTTCTCCCCCCTCCTTCCCGAGGGGGAGTGAAAATCTTCATCCACCCCCAGGGGAAGAAGAAAGTTTATTGGGCCCCAGGGAGGGGGTGAGCAAGAGCCCATGCCCAGGGGGGCACTCCCCCCAAACAATACTGCATATTTGCTGTCCCTCGGATCTAGTGAGCTTTCTGCCCCCTACCCACACCAAATAGACAGATTTGGAGTGACTACTCCTATCCACCTCTCGGGGGGAGTAGAAAGTCTATTGGGCCATGGGAGGGAGGAGCAAGAACCCACGCCTAGGGGGGGGCACTCCCAACAAAACAGACTGCAAAAAAAAGCAGGCCCTAGGTTCTAGTGGGCTTTCTGTCCAGAGGTGCAGATTGGGGGTGAATACCCCTATCCACCATCTGGGAGGGGGATGGACCCATGTCCGGGGGGGGCTCTCCCCACAAAAATACTGCATAAATGCAGTTCTGCAGATTGGAGGTGAATACCCATATTCACCCACCCCAGTCGGGCCAGAAAGTCTATTGAGCCCCAGGGTGGGGTGGGGGGGTGGTCCCATGTTCAGGGGAGCAGCTGCCCCCAAAAGAATCCAGCATAAATACAGTCCTTGGCGTCTAGTGGGCTTACTGCCCCCCTAGGGTGAGTGAATACCCCTCTCTACCCCCAGGGGGAGCAGAAAGTCTATTGAGCCCCGTGGAGGGGGGCACATTCCCTTCAAAATAAATACAGCATAAATGCAGTCCCTAGGGTCTAGTGGGCTTTCTGCCTCTCCCCAGGAGGGCAGATTGGGGGTGAATACCCCTAGCCACCCTCAGGGGCAGAAAGTCAATTGGGCCCCGGGTGGGAGGGGAGCATGGGCCCATGCCCGGGGGCTCTCCTCCCCATAAGTACAGTATAAATGCAGAGTTGCACACACATTGGGGGTGAATACCCCTAAACACCCACAGAGTCAGGGCAGAAAGTCTATTGGGCACCAGGGGCGGGAGCACGGACCCATGCTCCATGGGGGACTGCTCCCCCCTAAATAATACTGCATGAATGCAGTCCCTGGTGTCTAGTGGGCTTTCTGCACATGGGGGGCATATTAGGGGCAATTACCCCCATCTGGTGCCTGGGGGTAGCAGAAAGACTGTTGTGCACCTTCTTGGGTTGAGGGCATGGCCATGCCCATGGTGGACAGCCCCCACCCCTATGATTTTTCCCTAATATTTCACTAGTGTCTAATGGGCTTTCTGCACCTTGGGGGAGGCAGAAAGAATGGTTCACCCCTTTCTGACATGGAGGCATAGCCATGGCGAGCAGCCCCCACCCCTGGTTAATTTCTATCAAGTTTTTCTTGGTGTCTAGTGGCTTTCTGTCCCTTCCTCCCCCCAAACCCCAGGGTGGGCCAATTGGAGATAATCACCACATTCTGCCTTCCATGGGTGGCAGAAAAACTGGAATTTTTGGGGAGTTGGGGAGAGCACAAGCCCTTGCCTAAGAGGCCAGTGCCCCATATCCCTGGTGTCTAGTGGGTGGATCGCTGGTTGGGATATCTCTCTCCTGAGATTCTCCTTTTTCCAGTGATACATCCCCTACCTCAATCAGTGCTCAAGTGGGCTGAGATGTGCCCCCTGAGCACTGATGCAATGAAAGTAAAACAAACACATCAGCTCATTTTACTTTCACTTTACAGTAATGACGTCAGTTTGCGCTGGGCCCAGATCATCATTAAAATAAAAAGCCTCAGGCTGCTTGGAAAGCTCTACCTAAGCAGCCTGAGCTAAAAATGAAATAAAGGAATCCCTGTGGTGCAAATAATCAGAGGGTCCTTTGTACCGCTCCACAGTGTCGGCCAACACTGGGAGTGCAGACAATGGCCATTGGTCAAAGCCCGCACTTACGTGGTTAAATGAGCATTTTTCTGTTGCTGCAATGTTTCCAGATAGGTGAAGAAGGACAGACGTACATTCTAGGATATTTTCTTTGCATTTGGGGGCTGTAGGCGGTTACTGAGCAGCATTCATGGGGGATATGACAGTTCGTCACCGGTGTACAAATACTGTTTAGTTTCAATTGAATATTACATTACATCCTTTCTATATTTGACTTTGCAAGGTGAGTGATAGCGAGCAGTCGAGGCTAACTCCAGGAGGCTGCTCAGACACACTGTGCCCCAGAAATCAAATTCAATAAACTCAATGGCCAATCGAAGAGACAAGGGGCTTAATTTAGAAGAGTATACTATGGAATTAAACCCCCAAAACTTGCTCCATTCCTTATAGCCCCCCCACACACTTGCACATATATTCTACCACCAGCAATGAAGCCCTCAGTCACACCCTATTTCATCATTTTGCCCTTAAAAATGTTTGTGTGTCCCAATGATACAGCTGGTCTCTTGGATTTGAGTTCTATGATCAGACCTACAGTGTTAGTGATGTTTCACTGATTCTTGTGCTTTAGACATATTTATTTTGCCTGCAAGAAAGGGCTCTCTCACACCCAAGGTGAGTTGAGGGGGTTGGAGTGGGGAGAGTGAAGCCAAAAAGGAGCTTAAATTTAGACGTGTTAATATTTTGCCATTGGTAGGGCTAGAATATCATTTTACTATGGCACACTCTCATATGCTGAAAGAGGTGGAAGTGGTCCAGGCAATCAGATGTTTTAAGGCATGGGCACAGAGGGCAATTGTTCAGGGCTCCCACCTTCCAAGGGTTCACCTAGTGAAGTGAGTGAGACAGTTGAAATTTCTGCCATGATAACGTGCTCATAAAAAATGGCTTCTTTTTCTAATCTGACAGCTGAGCATGGTTAACATGGGGCCAAATTTACAATTATTTCCTGCATGGCTGCATCCAAATTTGCTGTGTTACTTGAAGGGGCGAGAGCAGGACAGAGCCTCTTCCTCTCTTTGCAAGGGCGGGCACACAATTTGCCTGCTTGCATCACACAAAAACCTTTGCGCGATAGTGCAAAGGTGTCTGTGTGAGTCTAGCATGTGTTTTGTTAAGGGAGGGTAGCATTAAGTACAAACACTATGCTTTGATGAACGTTAACAATTTTATCACTATGTATGTGTGTTGCACCATGCGCCGGATCAAACTGTTGATAGATCTGGTCGGCCCTTTGTGTGTATGCCTGGCCTGCCCAGCCTTAACTCTCACACTCTCAAACAATTGGTGGCAATTAGGTTTAAAAATAATCTTTGTGTCATTTCACTCTGTTCACTTAACCTCACCTACCTTACTCCTCTCTCTCTCTCTCTACAGCTCTCTCTCTCTATATCATTGATGGAGCATGATTTTAGCAAATAAAATCTGCTCAGAGAAAATTCACCCATGTGTGTGTTTTAATAAAGTACTAATATGTGTTAAAATTTGAGAATACTAAAATGTGCAGATTCTGGAAGTACGACTAAAAATGTGCAAAAATGCACAATTTCAAAAGACAGAATAACATATGTAGAGCAGTTGACTCAAAAGGAAAAAGAGAAATTACTGTCCTGTCTGTCTAATTGATATGTTTTTATGTTTCCCAAACTGCAGGATTAAACAACTGCAAACAAAAGAAAAACTTGTATTCTTCGTGAAAGTAATGTAGGCCTTAGAAAAATGACCTTTTCTCTATTTCTCTCCTTTCCTAAAATTATGTAGGCCTCAGCAAAAATATTTGTTAGGGGATGTGCTAACGTGCTCCTTTCCTATGTCCTTGTAAATTACAAATGCTTCCGTAGAATGTAGAAAATTGTATAGTTCTTTCCAGTCTAGGCGAGGTTGTAAGGAAGTTAGAATGAAACAGTTACGAAGTTTCTGTTTAATAGAAACTGCAATTCTTTCTCTTCCTCTCTAGGAAGTTGTATAACTCTTAGACAAAGGCTGTTTAGAGAAATTTGTAAAGTCATAATCAGGAGATTTGCCTCCCCGTAGATATTGTCCAATAGAAAGGCTTGTAGAGGGATAGAAGAGAAACATTTTAGTGAAACAAAATAGCAACTCTGCTATAAAGACGCTGGTGGGAAAATGTTTGTCAGCTTGTTCACATTCTGGTGACCTGTCCTGCATTCGTGGTATGCTGTGCTAATTCCTGATCACTCTGGCTGGCAATCCTGATTTATGAAGAAAACCTGTTTCTAAAGACTTTGCACATCATTGGCTGGTGATGCTGCCCGAGCTATTCTCCTCCGGCCGTGGAGATAGTTTTCCTCACTAATTGCACGCTGTGCATTAGTTTTCCCTCATTTTGAGAGGTAACAGAATTTGTGTTATCTGATGATAATTCTTTCTCTCCCTCTCCTTCCTCTATACTTTACTTGATTTATTGATGAGTTTGACCTATGCGACTTATAATATTTGTGATGCATTTTTTACCTGTAACATGAGACCTAAGAGAAACTTATGATTTGTACTTGTGTCTGACCATTCATATTACTGAAATAACAAAAAAGATACTTAGAAAGAATAGTGTCTGTCTTTATTCATGAGTCATAAATTATTTCTAAGTGACCTCGATAATTGTTGTTTATGAAATATAGCTGTTTCTTCATTACAGGTCCTCATGAGGGAATAGCTCTCTAATATTCTCGACTTAGTCCCTTTTAGCTCTACCAAAGATCCATCAGAGGACCTTTATATTGTTATAAGGAATGATAATGACTTATGGGCCCGTCATTAGAGTTACGTTTACACTGATGTTATAAAGGCTGGTGTGGGATACATATGATTAGAAGACAGTTTTTGGTAGTTGCATCGGATGGTTAGTTTAGACTAAAATACTAGGTGGAGAAAAGAAGAGTTTTAGGACTGAACAGAATTAACGGTTTTCAAGATATATGTTGAGTTAGTATTTTTATGTCACGATGAGGTTTGTTGAATCTCAATGGAAAGAAGGTAACAGGTCCGTCGTTGGCCTAAGATCCCGGGATAAAGCCTACGGGCTGTCTTAGTGTGGGCGTACACTAAGCTTTATGTACTGTTTGTTGGTAATGCGGTACTAGCCGGTCGTCGAACTGAAAGTATCGTAAAGGTAACTTTGTTGAGTGAAATAGTGGAAGTTTATATGGGTCACTTCAGAAAGTGCAACTGGGGAAGTCCTGAGAATTTTCCACTTGAAAGAAAGCAGAAATCATGCAGGTTGAAATTTATTGCTGGAGTGTAGAGTTTTCTTAGAATACATGGAAAAACTTTTGAATTTCTTTTAGTGGAGCAGACAACTTGTGTTTATGTAGATAGTTTTGTTTGTTAAAGACTTTTAAGACACTGACGCTGATTTTGTAAAGGGAGGGTCAGTAGAAGGAGTAGTACTGACATAACAAGAAAGCTGCGCTGGTATTGGTCAGTTGGCGAGAAAACGTCATTGAGGTGCCACGCTGCCATAGGTTAAATGGTGTGAGTCGCGCTGGAATTGGACATCGTAAATAACTTTGATTGGAAGCTAAAAACATAATGCGGAAGAGATTTTCCTTTACCAAGATTTACGTAGACTAGAATTTACTTACTAATAATTGCTCATAGCTAGTGAAGAAATAATGAAGATAAAAAAATTGTTAAAGACTTTGTTCAGTAAAGATCAAAAAAATACAAATTAGAGAAGGAATTCCGATGCCTCCTGAAGGAACCCCCGCAGCATTCATTGCGTTAGAAAGGGGTTATCATACTTGTACATGGTTAGAAAATTGGATGAAATATACAGAGAATGATGCTAATTTGGCTTTTCCAGAAAATGGTACCTTTAATACTAAAATTTTAGAAAACTTGAGGTTTCGAATGAATAGTTTAAGTCCAAACCCAAGACCAGTGCAGTACGAGGCTTTGGAGGATTGGGAATACGAAGCTTACAAGAGAGAGAGAGATAGACATCAAAATAGATACAAGAATACAGTGAGTAGGTATTCTGAAGCAAAATGGGATGCTTGTAAGAAAATGTGGAGGAGAGATGTTGTTGAAGGTACTAAGATGATTCCGGTTTGAAAAGCTGAGACGGGTGAAAAGGGAAAAAGCAAAGAGAAAAAGAATAATATAGAACCACAAGAGAAAAATACAGATTTAATGGATAGAGATGAAATTGATGAGGATTTTCTGAATGAATTATTAATGAATAGACCACCACCATATCAGGAAGAACAGATTAATACAAATACAAATACTTCGAATGTTTTGAGTGTTTCACCGATTGCTCCTTTGATTCAAATTGAAGAGCAGCCTATGAATAGAATAATTTTTGGAACGAGTCAAGTTCAGACTGGGAATAGACAAGAGGCAATTGTTAGAATGGAAGCAATGAAGAATCCAGATGTATTGACGGTACCAGTAACAATTGGTCCAATAGTTCCATTATACAATGATGGACAGAGCATTACACAAGTTCATGCTTTAACAGTTCCAGAAGTGACTAGATCTAATGAGAGAACTAATGGAAATAGTGGTGTGAATGTGAGTGTAGTTTCGGGACAAGAAGAACAATTGATTGATATTTCAGGGAAAAATGAGACACCAAGGAGAGTGATATATCTGGATCCTAAAAGAATAATACAGGCTGAAAAAGATTAAATACGCAAACACCTAGTAGATCGAGAAGTGAATCAGGTGAGGATGTGCAGAGATCATTAGGTCCATCGCCAGAAGAGTTAGATGAGTGGATTCGAGAAATAGATCCTGGATGCAGTAGTCAAAATAAAACTGATTACATAGATGTGAGTGAACTGAAAGGAGATTTGGAAGAAATGATTATAGGTACAATTAGCCCAGAAAGGTTGAGTAAATATCAGGAAGATGAGTTGTTGTTTCTATGTAAGACTATTACACGGAAAGCAAGAAAAATACATGAGACTTTTTCTGAAGTTGCCCAGGTGTATGGTGTAGATATTGAAAAATCAAAAGCATTACAAAAAACATACAGATTAGATTTCACAGATAGAGATTTGGAAAATTTGAATGTTTCAGGAAAACTATTGCAAATTAAAGAGTTGATTAGTACTTTAAAGCGTTGGGGAGAATTAGACAGATGGAAGGGAAGATGGGCCAAAAAGAAAGAAGATGAGAAGACTAAAGCAAATGGAGCTTTACCATTGTACCCTGTGAGAGCAAGAGAAAGAGGCAGAATCAGCTGATACAGTTACAGCGTATCCAATGAGAGAAGTACCAGGAGGTGGTTTTGTTAATGTTCCATGGTCGAGGCAGGATATATTGTCATTTACAAATGATTTTCCAAGATTGAGAGAAAAGCCCGTCGAATGGTATAGACAAGTAGAGAGATTCGTGAAAGTTTCGAAAGTCTTGTGGATTGATCTGGATGGTCTTTTTGAAATAGTGGTTCCAGCAGATTTGTGGATCGAGTGTAAAATTACAGTAGATTGTCCGAAAAAGATTATCCAAGAGATCCAAAAACAGGAGCACCTTCAGAAGAGGTTATGAAAAAATATAATCAGGTCATTACCTATCTGAAAGGGAAAATTTCTCCAAAAGAAACAGATTGGGTGAAGATTGACAGAACGACTCAGGAATTGAAAGAATCAGTACATGCATATTATGAAAGGCTTCTTGAAGTGTTTAAACAATTTAGTGGAATAGAAAAGATCACAGAAAAGGATATGGGACATTTCGTGTACAGATTTGTTTATGGATTGAGACCAGAAATAAGTGCCATGATTCAACAACATTTAATATGTTGGCAGAGTAAATCAATTGATGAAATTTTGTGGTATGCAAAATATTGTGGTGAAGACATAGAGATGAGACATAAAAAGTTAAAAGAGAAATTGATGTTAGCGCAAATGAAAGCAGCAAAGAAAGGAGGATATTTGAGCACATCTGAGACAGATGATGGTCAGACTACTACTGGAATGAAAGGTATGGTTTCAAATGGCAATACAGTGATGCTGATGATTCCAATGGGACAGGGAAGAGGTAGAGGAAATTTCAGGGACAGAGAAGAATTGAAAAAGAAGTTTCCTTGTCATGTTTGTGGCAAATTTGGACATTGGCGACAAGAGTGTAAAATGTTGTTAAATAATGGAGGAGAATCAGAAACTTATGATCCAAATCAAATACAAATGCAGAATCAGAATTATCAGGTACAGATGAATCAGATGCAAAATCAAAATCAGCAAGTACAGTTGACAAACAATAGGGGACAGGGTTTGCAAATACCACAAGCTCCTATGCCTAATGATAATGTGAATGGTCAAATGCAAAGACAAAATGTGAATACTGGTTTTCGTACAAATGGTCAAGCAGGTTCAAATGTGCAGGTGGTTTCACAATATATACTGCAAACAGAGGATAATGATTCAGATTCATCACAATCACGGTGCCTGAGGAGGGAGGAAGAGTGCGTTCTTGGCTCATCTCTGGAGATAGATCCGTCAGGTCCATATGTGGATGGCGAGGTTTATGGTAATGCTATTACTATCCTCGTAGATACTGGTGCTACCCGTTCCACTGTGAGAACTGTGGACATCCCAAACCTACCCCTCTCTGGAGAAAATATCCAAGTTGTAGGAGTGTCAGATAGATTGATTAAAACACCAATAACAAAACCAATGAAAGTCCACATTGGAAATTTTCAGGAGCAACAGAAGTTTGTTGTGTGAGACTCAAGTCCGGTTAATTTGTTAGGTAGGGATTTATTGTGTAAAATGAATTGTTCCATTTACTATACGCCAGATGGAATAGCATTTCACACAAAGGATGAAGATGTGATTTTCAAAATGCTGAAGCAGGGAACAGATGTGAATGAATTGTATCCAATGCTTACAGAAAACGATTTGCTAGTTGAATTGAGAAATACGGTGCTGTCTGATGTGTGGGATTTTTCAGGGAAAGACATTGGTTTGATGAGAGGAGTCGCTCCAATTCAAATTATAGTTAAACCCAATGTAGAATTTCCAAAAACACCTCAGTACAAAATGAGTCCAGAAACTATTGCAAGAGTAACACCTGTAATAGAGATGTTGATTGAGCAGGGAATTTTGAGAGAGATTCTAGGAAGCCCATGCAATTAACCTATAATGGGAATTCGCAAACCTAATGGGAAATATAGGTTCGTACAAGACCTGAGAAAGGTGAACCAAATTGTTATACCTTGTTGCCCAATTGTACCGAATCCGGCTGTGATCCTATATCAAATACCATGTGATGCAGAATGGTTCACAGTGATCGATCTGTGTCAAGCATTTTTCTCAATATCTTTGCATCCGGATAGCCAATATTTTTTTGCTTTCCGGTTCGGAAACCGTGTGTTTGCTTTGGTGCCAAGTTCCTCAAGGGTATACAGAGAGTCCCTCAATTTTTAATCAAATATTGAAAAAATGTCTGGAGTCATTGGTAATGCCTAAAAATTCGGTTCTAGTGCAGTATATTGATGACCTATTGGTGGCATCGAAATCAAAAGAAGACTGTGTGACAGATACAATTGCTCTACTGAATCATTTGGCAGTAGGTGGGCATAAAGTGTCATCAACTAAATTACAGTTTTGTAAAAAGAGGTCCTTTATCTTGGACACATAATTGAAAAGGGAGTTCGAAAAGTTTCCCAAGACCGGATCAATGCTATCATGAGCATGACTCCACCAAAGACTCAGAAAGAAGTTCGAATGTTTTTGGGAATGGTTGGATACTGCAGACAGTGGATTATGAACTTTTCACTGATTGCAAAACCATTACAGAGATTGACACACAAAGATGTGATATATCCAATACATCTTGATGGAGAATGCATGAAAACTTTCCTGGAGTTGCGAGACAGTTTATGTCGAGCACCAGCATTAGGGATGCCAGACTTTGAAAAAGAATTTGCATTATTTTGCAATGAACGTGGAGGTTGTGCACTTTTGGTTCTAACGCAAACACACGGAACAGCACGCAGGCCAGTAGCATATTTTTCTGCTACTTTGGATCCTGTAGCTGCAGCATTACCTGGATGTTTAAAAGCAGTTGCTGCTACATGTGTGAGTCTTGAACATAGTGAATCAATTGTGATGGGACATCCTGTGAGAGTATTTGTGCCACATTCTGTTGAGATTTTGTTGACCCGTACACTCACACAGCACAGATAATATTGAGTGCTGAGAATGTCATGATAACAAGGTGTACAAATCTTAATCCAGCAACATTATTACCAACCCCAGACTGTGAAGACGTACTGGATGAGGTGGAACATGATTGTCTGGTTGTGACTGAATTATGTACAAAGCCAAGGCCTGACATTAAAGACACACAGTTGCCTGAATCAGATGTTGTTCTGGACGGATCATGTTTGAGAGATTCAGAAGGATGTCTGGAGATGCATATGCGATTTGTACAGTAGCAAATGTGTTTGAAGCATCTTGGCTGAAAGGAGTGAGTTCTGCATAAGTGGCTGAGCTGAAAGCTCTCACAAGAGCATGTACCTTGTCAAGACAAATGAAAGTAACAATCTTTACTGATTGTCAATACAGCTTTGGAGTCGTACATGACTTTGGGCAGTTGTGATCCCAACGTGGATTCTTAACCTCTTCGGGTTTACCAATCAGAAACCGAGAGTGTGTGAGAGATCTATGATGGCATTCATTTGCCGGCACAAATTGGGGTGGTGAAGTGCAGTGCACACCGATCCGGTTGTGAGTACATCACACTGGTTAACAGATATGCGGATGAAATGGCAAGATTTTGTGCTTTAAATTGATATTCAATCAATGTGGAACAAGAAATAAATGAGCAAAATTAACAAGCAGAATGCAGATTAATGTTCACATCTGTTGAAACTTGGGATGAAGAAAGAGATTTACAAGAAGAGGCAAGTGATTCTGAAAAAGAAGAGTGGACTAAATCAGGATGTACACGCAGGTCAGAAGATGAAGTATGGGTGTGTGCTGACGGGAGACCGGTAATGCCAGACAGTCTGCTCTCCCAGATGGCAGGAGTCTACCATGGACCAACACACATTGGTAGAGATGCCATGATTAGATTATTTCATCAGACATGGTTTAATACAAAATTCAGGGCCATTGCAGAAAGTCTCTGTCAAAGAAGTACTATATGTCAGCAACAAAATGCAGGAAGAAAAACAGTAGTCAGCATGGGGCGAATTGGAAAAGCAGCAGGTCCATTTACCAGAATGCAGCTTGATTTTATCGAGATGCCTCCTTGCCAAGGATTAAAATATGTCCTTGTGATTGTTTGTTTGTTTTCTCATTGGGTTGAAGCATATCCAACAAGACGTAATGATAGCCTAACGGTTGCTAAACTGCTTCTTAGAGAGATCATACCTAGGTTCGGTTTTCCAGTCTCGTTAGAATCAGATCGAGGGACCCATTTTAATAATGAAATAATTTGGATGATTTGTGCAGCATTACAAATTGAAGAAAAACTGCACTGTGCCTATAGACCTGAGGCTTCAGGAGTTGTTGAACAACTGAATGGCACAATAAAATCTAGATTGGCAAAAGTTTGTGCATCTACAACACTGAAATGGCCAGACGCATTGCAATTGGTGTTAATGAGCCTGAGAAGTATCCCAGATAAGAAAACTGGACTGTCCCCACACAAAATAGTGATGGGCAGGCCTATGAGACAGCCAACAGTCCCAGCGAATCAACTGATGAGCATTACTGATGATTTGGTACTGGATTATTGCAAATGATTGGCTGATGTGATACGTTCTGTGTCTTACCAGGTTGGGGAAGTTGCAACAACAACACAACAAGAACAAGGACATGACCTGTGTCCCGGAGAGTGGGTCCTGGTGAAGAAGCATGTCAGGAAGTCTTGTCTAGAACCACGTTGGAATGGTCCCTATCAAATAATACTGGTAACAACAGCAGCTGTTAAGTGTGGTGGTTTGCCAAATTGGATTCACGCAAGCCACACAAGAAGAGTCCCAAGTCTACTTGAGAGTGAAGAACTTTCAGAAGAAGAAAGTTGTGAGAAAAGAAACACTCCAGAGCAAGTTGAAAATAAAGTAGAGTGGGTACAAGTTACTGGGACTGGTGAAAATAACACTGTAGTTGTCAATGGTGAAAATAAGGTGATTCCTACAGCTCCTACGGTTATTAAAGAAAAAAGAAAAAGGGATTCATCTGAAGAAAATACAGAGACAACAGTTGAAAATGAAAATGGAAAAATGACAAAGAAAGGGCACAAGTGGCCAAAAGGGGTGAAAAGACTGAAATACACTGTTAATAAAAGAATTCCAGAGACAGTGCTTGAAGTATTGAGTCAATCCGAACAAAGTGGCCAAGAAGAAGAAGAAAGTCCAGTATGAAGAACAAAAAGAATAAAAGTACCAAAAAAGAAATATACAGCACCAGAGTGGACTATTGTGGTTGCTGCACCGACTGTCATTGTACCAAATAACGACTGGGAAAAAGAATTTCTGAAATTCTGTGCAAAAGGGAACGATTCATTTGAGCCACCTTAAGTGAACTGTTGTGTTGAAGAGGGTGCTCAAAAAGAGAGAGGAGATTTATGGAAAATAAATGTATCCTGAAAGAGACTGATGTAGAAGTCTGAAACAAGAAGAAGTGGAGAAGAGTTCAAGGCTCAAGCCTAAAGTGTGAGGTGCACAAAATGAAACTAGTCTAGCAAAATTTAGTTTAGTAGTTTTTCATTAATATTTTTGAATAGTTATTTTTTCCTAATTTTTGTAGAAATGATCAAAATCGAGACTGGTAAGCAGAATCAGGGAGTGTGTAGGCAGAGATGTTTTAATGTTTGTATTGTATGTATTATATTAACAATGTTTGTGTGGTTGGTATTAACATTTGTAGTACCACATTATATGTTCATCAATATGGTTAACATTACTAATACTGATGAGCATGCAACTTTGGATGTAAAAAGAGATCTGAAAGAAGATCCAGAGACTAACATCAAAGAATTAACAGGGAGTGTTTTACATTTAGATAAGTCAATTAACGATTTCTCACTAAATGTTTTTACTAAACTTCTCTATGAGTATGTGGATACTATGGATGCAAGAGATTGTTATATGTGCATGCAATTACCTACGTCTGTGTCTGAGGGGGTGACTTATCACCATCTCCCATTAACATATGGTATTTCGTGTAGTATATTAACTAGCCTGTTCTATGGCAAAGAAGCATTTCAGTATTACTATTCCAACTATGACTTGATATTTACAGAAATCCCTATTAGGAAAAATATGAATATAGTGTATAGTGCTAAAGATGCTGAATATTTAGGGGAGTTCTTTCACGCTACTAAAACGATAGATACAGTATATGCACGTCGGACAACTTAACCCCTTCCATGCTTATGACGAGCTGGACTCGTCATGGCACACAGTGCTCGTGTGCTCATGACGAGTCCAGCTCGTCATAAGACCACCCACGGGGGAAGCGCTGGCGCTCCCCCGTGGGAATCCGATCGTCGGGTTTTTTGGGGGAAGGCAGGGGAAGGACTTCCCTGCCTCCCCTCGCCCCCGCCCCTCATCAATGATGTCAGCGCGCGAGGCGCGCTGACATCATTGAGGGTTCCCTTTCTTCCCCGACGCGCTGGAAGCCATTTGCTTCCAGCGCGTCGGGGAAATAAGGTGAGTTTTGGCTCGGGGAGGGGGGTTTGATTCTAAAAGAGACATCGAGGGAAAGGAAAGGGTTTTCCTTTCCCCCGATGCCTCTTTGTGCATTCCTGCTGCACGATCATGTGATCGTGCAGCAGGAATGCCCACGAGGCGCCATTGTGAGCGTGGAGATGTGCCTTCTCTCCATTTACACCCTGAAAAGTTAGCTGTAATACTTGATGGAGGTCTTTGCATCCTTGAATTTCTCGAGCGCAATGCTCGTGTAGTTCCTGTGACCAGGAGGTTCCTTCTCCTCGTCTGCCGCTGCGATCCTGCTCTGACCCTTTATAAACAAGAGGCATGTGAACGGGCCTAGAAGCCCAGCTCGTTTGGCCCCGCCACACATACACTAGCGGTATGCAACGTATGCCCGCCCTTTCCCTACTATGATGGACAGCTTACTCAAAGGACCCCGGCGCTTTCGGCGCGGTGGCAAAGTTACAGACACACAGGTCACTGGAGACAATTCTTCTGGTCCTTTACGCAGCTGTAGTGTAGGAAAGGCATTATACATTTACCCAACGAGGTAGCACTTACTGATTAGCCAGTAGAAAGTACTCCAGTTGAGTAGAGGTATTGCACAAAACGGTGGCATCTTCGTGGATAAATATGCAGGGCAGATGTGCCTTCTCTCCATTTACACCCTGACAAGTTAGCTGTAATCCTTGATGGAGGTCTTTGCATCCTTCATTTTCTCGAGCGCAATTCTCGTGTAGAATTCGTGAGCGTGGAGATGTGCCTTCTCTCCATTTACACCCTGAAAAGTTAGCTGTAATCCTTGATGGAGGTCTTTGCATCCTTGAATTTGTCGAGCGCAATGCTCGTGTAGTTCCTGTGACCATGAGGTTCCTTCTCCTCGTCTGCCGCTGAGATCCTGCTCTGACCCTTTATAAACAAGAGGCATGTGAACGGGCCTAGAAGCCCCGCCACACATACACTAGCGGTATGCAACGTATGCCCGCCCTTTCCCCACTATGATGGACAGCTTACTCAAAGGACCCCGGCGCTTTCGGGCGCGGTGGCAAAGTTACAGACACACAGGTCACTGGAGACAATTCTTCTGGTCCTTTACGCAGCTGTAGTGTAGGAAAGGCACTATACATTTACCCAACGAGGTAGCACTTACTGATTAGCCAGTAGAAAGTACTCCAGTTGAGTAGAGGTATTGCACAAAACGGTGGCATCTTCGTGGATAAATATGCAGGGCAGATGTGCCTTCTCTCCATTTATACCCTGACAAGTTAGCTGTAATCCTTGATGGAGGTATTTGCATCCTTCATTTTCTCGAGCGCAATTCTCGTGTAGAATTCGTGAGCGTGGAGATGTGCCTTCTCTCCATTTACACCCTGAAAAGTTAGCTGTAATCCTTGATGGAGGTCTTTGCATCCTTGAATTTGTCGAGCGCAATGCTCGTGTAGTTCCTGTGACCATGAGGTTCCTTCTCCTCGTCTGCCGCTGAGATCCTGCTCTGACCCTTTATAAACAAGAGGCATGTGAACGGGCCTAGAAGCCCCGCCACACATACACTAGCGGTATGCAACG
>CAWUFW010024968.1:0-51872 GCA_963921515.1 Calotriton arnoldi | reverse complement strand
TCCGACGAAACACGTCCCGCCCGGCGCATAAATTACGATGCCGCAAACAAACGGCTCCCACGGCAAAGAGACACCGCACGTGAAAGAGAGGCGGAAACACGGACGCAGAGCACGGACAACGAAGAAGCGGCACCCCGGGCATGAATCCAGCACTGCAGGCCCTTCCCATGCTTCTGCTGATGCACCACCAAGGACGCAACGTACCGCGGAGACGCAGGTAGGCACACACACAACAAGTGCACGCAAACAGCGCACACAGTGCAAGGGCGGAAAAGCGGACAACCCCCCACCAGCGCGTGCACACTACACATCCACCATTGCATCCACATATGACACACAGGCCAAATCCTAACATCGCAGAACACATGTGTACACACCACCTGGGACTAGGAACCAACCACCCCGTCACGGCCCCAAAGCGCCGATGACGCCGCCACACATGCGCACAACGCAGAGGCCAACCGCAGCGCCATGCATGCGTCGCACACAGACACAGGGACACAACCAAGCAGCACACACATCAGCCCCACCCCGAACGCACATGACACGTGACAGGCCGGCCACAGACATGTCCCCAACGCCCAATTCACGGACAACACCCAACGCCACACAAACGACGCACACATGTCAGTGAAGACACGCAACTGCAGGACACACCCCAGTGTAACAAACATGGCGTAGCACACAGCGGCGGCAACACCAACTAGGAGAAGCAGGGCCCCTTCGGGAAGAGGAACGCCAGTACCACACTGAAAAACCCATACCACCCTGCACATATGAACAAGACACATGAAACGGAACACCAAAGAGCCCGGGGACCGACAACAGGTGGCCCAAGAATTACATCCACACACAAGGCCCAACGCAGAGCGGAAAGGCAGCCTGCCGCCCACACAAGGGAGAGCAGACAGCACTGAATGACCTTCCATTCCAACACCGAAACCACAGCCCTACGACAGAAGCCGGTGAATACAGCCATTGTCCAAGAATAGACCAACACAGGCATGCCGAGGAGACCGACCACAGGGCAGATAGCGCATATCACAGAAGCACACAACGGACGGGGAAGAAAGAAGAAAACACTCCCCCATGTCGGCCACATGCAAGTTAATTGGAAGGAGTCACACAGCACTGACCTTGAACTGTCTGAGAAGCATGTGGGAAGAGGGCCCGTGTCCTCCAAACAAGCCAACAGAACACAAGTCCTGTCTCCCCACGACTACACAGAGCTCACAGCAACCCCGGAGCGTGCACATTGCAGACTGCACACACAGCCGGAGCACGCCACCTCTACGAACCGCTGCGAAATGGCAACCGCAACACACCTACCCAACTACGCCGAACAGCTCAAGCTGTACCAAACCAACACGATACATACATTGGGATGCGATCTCCTGTCCCTGCTGAACGTAAGTTACCGACTGACTTACCGCATCACATTGTTCAGCTGCGTCATGCCCGTCTTCTACTGTCGGAGGTGTCCCTACCAGCATCCCGTCGAGATATGCCTCTCCAACCCGGCATGTCTGAAGGCGGACCTGCTACCACTACTCCTCCCTCTGGACGCACACGACAGGGCCTGCTCTGCCTATGGGGGCATGGCGTATGTGGCCAACATCGCACGCGCACTGAAATGGAACCACTGTGCCTCCACACGACGGATCATCGAGAACAGCTACATCGAATGTCACCCAGCATGCCCCATCATGGTCCTCCAAGGGACAACCTACGAACAACACCTTGACAGCCACCATCCGCTTCATTGGCTGGCAAACATGTACACCACCAATGACATGGAAGCCCTGCTGGACGGCATCGCATACCTGACAACCTGTAAATACGTCGGACCACAACGCAGGTTCCCCGAGTGACCTATGAAGTCCAACCCCGCACCCATGCTCAGCTTCCGCACGGACTGGCCAGTCACCACCACAACAGCCATACCAAACGACCGGCAACTGTAACCACACCATCAACGACATCGCCATGACATCGGATATGACCGGGACATGCACACTGTTCCCCATCACATCCAGGAACACCGCATGCATCGTGGGAGGCAGTGGCATGGGCTCTGTGCATCGCACCCACATGGACGGAACTGCACGAACAACCAGGACACGACATGGATCCAGCGCACATGGACACACACACCGCTCAGTGGACATGAATAGGTCGCCTGGAGTCTGTGGGTGCTGCACCCCTCCCACCCCCGCCCCGGGAATCCCATACCAGGACCTTTGCATGGACGACAAGTGCATACAACAACAACACGACCCCAGTGACTGTGACATGTCCAGTAACCACCACATTGCAACAACAAGTGGCACGCCGCTGCATGCACGCAAGCACATGCCCTGATGTCATCTCACATGCACGCGTGCATGAGGAACAACCGCAGCAAACCTGTCACATGGAACTGAGATGGACTGTGCCCATGATGCCGAGCGGTCTGGTAGGCTACATGTATACCGTCTGTGTCAAAGTCCGCAGCTCCGCAGCTATACGTAAATGTACATTAGCACAGCCTTGGCCAAGCAGATGTAACCCCACACCCTATCCCATTTGTTATCATGCTCAGTATATCCTCAACATGTATTCCGCTGCCAGTAGTGTCCACTATACTGCATCACAGAGGACAGAAGACTCAATATAATGTTTGAAACGAAAACTGTTTTCGCTGACTCATTTCACAAGTACGAATGAGAGAGGATGAGAGTATGTGAAGTACACGGCAGTCGTGACATGACCATGTAGTCCACTAGTATTGGATGTCAACGCAAATGAGTAGCACTACTGTGGAAGACACACATGTGTCGTGTGAAGTCGTATGGACGCAGTGCTCAGGTGGGTGGGTGCGACGGGTAGATGCGCACATGCCAAGTTGGAGCACGCCGTGTTGGGAGGGGTCATGAACAGTACACCACCGCTTCCCTGGGCATTGTGAGAGGACACCTGTCGGGGGGAGTGAACACGTGTGTGCACAGCAGCCGGGCACACGTACAAAGCGGTACCAGGCGCACCTCAGCCCACCCTCTGTGGACAAGCTGGATCCTGTTGTGCGCCCGCCATGCCCCTTGACAAGGCACACACAGCCCCAGTCGACCAGGTGCAACCCCAACATAGTCAATCCGCACAGGCGATACAGGGCACGGGATGGCAGTGGAGCATGGTGTGTGAGAGGTCTCCTCGCGCTCCTCCTGGTCATATCACGCAGGCAATAGAACCTCAACGACTAGCATGGCACAAGTCAAATGGAAGTGTAGGGGGACGCACCACAGCACGAGCAGCACTGACGTCACGGGAGGTGGCTCGCACCATCCCATCCATTGCCCATCATACCAACCACGCCACATGCCATTGCGACTAAATGCAAGCGCGTGCGCCACCACCCCCGAGCCCTCCCCAGAGAGGCCAAAGAGTGAATGTGTGGGCCATCAGCCACAGACGGACGCGGCCTGGCCGCAAGGGCAGCCACAGCCACTGGGTGTCGCAGGTGGCGGATCCGGAAGGCGAAGACTGTGATGCATAGTCCATGCAGGCCGGGTCTCCATTTGGGGCACCACGCAGGTGGACGGCGTCCCGCCACACATCATACCCTGAGACAGCCCACTCGTGCAACTGGACCCACACATACACTCCTTGCCCTCTCTGGTGCGAGCTTGGGGCTGCCTGTGCAGGCGCTAGCCTCGCAGGTGAGCATTCATATTGGGGGAGCGAGGGGAGGACATGAGGGCTGGGGCGAAGATGACTGTATCACTGTCAGTAAGTACAAGGGATGACCCAGATGTGGAAAGGAAGAGACGTGTCCCGTGTGTACTGCAACTAGTCGCCAATCCAACTACCCCCATGTCCGGAATGTAAGCCCGCACCTAGGCCCGCCCATCCGCCACATCGAACATACCACCAGCACGACAACCTTCCCATTCGAAACACTGACTGGGGGTGGCGACCAGTGTACAATCATGTGTAGCCTACCCACGCGTACATGTGGGCCCTCCATGATCCATGTCACCTGCGGCAAAGTCATGACATGCGCAATGAGGGAAGTGAGGAGAGCTGTCCGCCCCACGCGCAGAAGGTGCATCAGCTCCACAGACCCAGCAGCGAGTCCAGCAGGGGTCACATGTGCAGGGGCAGCTGTGCCTGGTGTGAAGGCACATGCAAATAGACAGCACATCGACCAATGTGTAGTCTGCCCACATCTACAGTCCATCATCATGCGGACATAGGAATTGAACACAGGGCAACACATCTTCAGTTGGTGCACCCACCGTGACCAACAATGTGCAATCATCAACGTACCCGCCCTGTGCATGGCCCCCCACCCAACGGAGGCACATCCAGTGCCACCATCCCACACACACAAGCCTTCCACGGAACATGCTGTGTCCAATGGTCAGTACAGAGTCAGCGCCCATCTGGTGGATCCTGAACAGGAGACACATGCACACACATGCCAGCTCCCACTATGTACGTCTGCCACCTGGCACGTGCAATGTAACCTCTCACCTGTGACGTGTGACTGCAAGCACACAGCCGTCTTGGCATGGGGCTGTCAATGTGGACACCAGTCAATGTTTCGGGAGCTGTGATCCGTACAGTGCTGTACATAGGGTGCAGTGCTGACACCTACTACTGTCTCATATCCCCTCGTGCCACAGGTCCCACTTGTATTGGCCGCTCAGCCCGTGCCCACATCGTCGTCGTCGTGTGCCATACTCATCCAGCCTCGGAAGCAGTTCCATGCTCAGCAGACACTCATGGTGCCGTGGCGTTGCCGCTTGACGAATATGCAGTCAGTCCCCATCAGCACGCCCCGCAAGTCATTGGGGCCTAGATCCCCATGTGCATGCACATGGCAGTGGTATGTCTCACTTGCCATTGCCATTGTTGGGAGACCTGTGTAAGTGTATTGTGGCCGTGCCGTCCCAGCTTGACAGCTGGGCTGTGGCTCATGTGCTTGCTCAGTCATGTCAGTGATGTGTATGCGAAATTGCTATGTGCCGTGTTGCTTTGACATGTGTCCTCTGCCATTTAACCCAGGCGGAGACCGAACATTGACCGCCCATACCAATTGCTGGCGGACATGGACGATACAGAGGTAATCAGGAAGTTTCGGCTGGACAGGCCAACTCTGCATCGACTGTGTGCCATGTTAGAGCCCCATCTCCGTCCCCGCAGGGTGTATCCGACTGCTGTCACCCCCACGGCTAAGGTGATGGCCGCCATGCATTTCTTCGCCACTGGGTCATTCCAGCACACAGTGGGCAGTGGAGGAGGGATGTCCCAGCCCATGTTCAGCAAGGTGCTGAGGGATGTACTGGCAGCCATGATGCTGTACCGGAACAGGTACATCCGCTTCCCCAGGGCTCGTGAATTGGCGGCAGTGAAGGGTGCATTCTATGCCCTTGGCAGAATCCCACACGTCGTGGGAGCCATTGACTGCACTCATGTTGGCCTTGTTCCACCACAGGCCACTGAGCACCTGTACCGCAACAGGAAGCACACGCACTCCCTGAATGTGCAAGTGGTGTGCCTTGCGGACATGGTGATCACCCACGTGTGTGCCAAGTTTCCAGGCTCGGCACATGACGCACACATAATGCGCAACAGCATCTTGCCACGACTGATGGCCAATCTGCAACAGGATCGTGCCTGTATTGTCGGTGAGTATGTGGAGTGGTGTAGCGTGCTGGTTGTGCGATGCTGTCCCCTGTCCAGTTGGAATAGCTACGGTTCTCTGTGTCCCTCACACCCAGGTGACTCTGCGTATCCGAATGGGGCATGGCTGCTCAGTCCATTGAGGAATCCTCGCACCCCAGCAGACGATCGATACAATGAGGCACATGGGAGGACCAGACGTGTGGTCGAGCGTACCTTTGGCCTCCTCAAGTCCAGGTTCAGGTGCCTGGACCGCACCGGGGGTGCACTGGCGTACTCCCCACAGAAGGTGTGCCAGATAGTGGTGGCGTGCTGCATGCTGCACAATCTGGCCATTCGGAAGCAGATCCCCCTCATTGTGGATGACGGAGATCAACCAGGGCCCCAGCCCGCAGACCAGGACAGCTCGAGTGAGGTGGACAGCGGAGAGGAGGAAGCTGGGAATGTGCGCCAGCAGCTCATCGCCCGCTACTTCACTTGACGGTGAGTGTCCATGTACGACGGATGATGTGTCTGTATCTGTGCAGGTGTGTGTGTGCTGTGTCAGGGTGGCCGTATGTTCACTGCGTGCAGTGTGTCAACGCTCCATGGCCAGGGTAGTATGCCACTGTTGGTGACTGTGGCATTGTGCCCTATTGCTCCGTGCGATGTGTGTACATTGCTTGTAGTTGTTGACATGTACTGTGTGATGGGTGTGTGACACACTCATTGAATGTGCTCCTGTTCTGTCTCCCACCCCTAGGTCCCTACAGGCCCTCCGGATTCCATTGCCATGCCACGCATCAGGTGCCCTCCCGCCCAAGGTGGCCGTTGTATTCCGTACAAATAAAACACAGGGCACAAACAGCAGTTAGTGAAAAAGGTGCATTTATTACAAACTGTGACATGTGATTGTGTGTAAGGTGATGACAAAAGTGGTGCGTGCAGTGACAATGAGCTGTCGGTCATGGCTGCGTGATGATCAGGGTGTACCCACTGGTTCTATGTCCATAGTCCAACACACACATGCCATCCAGCTGGCTGTGTGGAGTGGGATCGTAGAGCAAGTCAATGCAGTGGCTGGTCAAGGAAGGCTGGCGGAAGGCTGGCTGGCTGCCTCACTTGCGACTGGAGCGTGCGAAGTCCTCCCGGGAGATCTGTTTCCTCTTCGGACGGCCCCTTCCACGTTTGGGAGGGGGTGTGTGGTGGCGACCTGCTGGTGGTGGGTGAGGTGTGCTCACTGGCTGTGGACGCAGGGGAAGTGGACACTGCTGGCCGACCCTGCGCCCTAGCAGGTGGTGGCGGAGGTGGTGTTGCTGGCCTTGCCTGTGACCCCACCGCCACCACCAGCTGGCCCATGAGGTCCACGAGTTGGTCCATACGGGACACGAATTGGCCCATATGGGCGTCCATGGACCTCAGCACCCCCAGCACCTCCCGCGTGTCAGTAGCAGACCTGGCCCATTGTCCTTGGGCCTCTTCATAGGCCCCAAGGACTCTGGCCATTTGAGGCAGGGCATGGCTCCCAGGGGAGGCTGGCGTTTCCCTGACCCTGCTCCTCCTACCAGTCCTGCTGCCACCGGCCTGCCCACTAGCCACATTGCACACCACGGTCCTCGCTGTGGCTCCCAGGGTGGATCCAGTCGGCCGGGCCACCACCTGCGCTGGGGCTGGTGCCAGCGAAGACGTGGTGGTGGTGGAGGCGGTGGTGGTCGGTGCGGCGATGGTGGCGGTTGCGGCAGTGGTAGTGGCCGCAATGACCGTGGGTGTGGCCGCAACGACAGTGGCAGCAGGGGACTGGGACTGTTCAGCGTCCCTGGATGATGGGTTGGTGGGTAGGAGGGGTCCTGGGGAGCGGCTGGGCCCTGCCACGCCAGATGGGCCAGCTTGGTGGTCCGTGTCCGAAGAGGTGGACAGATCCTCCAGATCCGTGTGTCCTCGTTGGGGGCTTGTAGGCTGGCTGTGCTGGCTGCTGTCTCCATCCCCAGCGTCCAGCAGTTCGTCACCTGTGGAGAGAATGAGATTTGTTATTGTGTTGCACCTGGCGAAGTATGTATTAGTCGTCTGACATTGGCAGTTCGTGCAATCTCGTACATGGGTTTCCCGGAGGCGAGTGTGTGGCTGTGGCATCTGTAGTTGTGTGTGCTAGGCAATGGGACTGTGTGCTGTGCACATGTGGCATGGGACGGATTGGCCATGCCGATGGGTGTGTTGCTGTGCCCCTACTCATTGTGACTCTGGTGTATGCGGGCTCCTGGCCCATCCTGGGTCTGGTTTGTACTTTGCTTTTGGAGTTCCTATGGAACGCTTAGGAACGCATATGGCAACATGGGGGCCATGCCCCAGATTCGCATTTGGGTGGGGATACGCTTTTGGGGTTCAAATGGAACGCTTAGGAACGCATATGGCAACTTGGGGGCCATGCCCCAGATTCGCATTTGGGAGGGGATATGCTTTTGGGGTTCAAATGGAACGCTTAGGAACGCATATGGCAACATGGGGGCCATGCCCCAGATTCGCATTTGGGAGGGAATATGCTTTTGGGGCTCAAATGGAACGCTTAGGAACGCATATGGCAACATGGGGGCCATGCCCCAGATTCGCATTTGGGAGGGGATATGCTTTTGGGGTTCAAATGGAACGCTTAGGAACGCATATGGCAACATGGGGGCCATGCCCCAGATTCGCATTTGGGAGGGAATATGCTTTTGGGGTTCAAATGGAACGCTTAGGAACGCATATGGCAACATGGGGGCCATGCCCCAGATTCGCATTTGGGAGGGAATATGCTTTTGGGGTTCAAATGGAACGCTTAGGAACGCATATGGCAACATGGGGGCCATGCCCCAGATTCGCATTTGGGAGGGAATATGCTTTTGGGGTTCAAATGGAACGCTTAGGAACGCATATGGCAACATGGGGGCCATGCCCCAGATTCGCATTTGGGAGGGGATATGCTTTTGGGGTACATGCTGTGAGCCATGGGTGCCGAACGTGACATGTGTTGTGGCAGCATGACAGTGCATGGTCTGAGGTGTGTGCATGCCTGACATGCCCTGCATATTTGCTGTCTGTTGTGGTTACTGGACATGGCATTGGACGCATCGTTATGAGTGAGTGATAGTTGTGTGCCAGCCAACGTATTGCAGTTGTCCCATCTCCTTGGTGTGCGTGCTGCCCTGTGCCATGTGCATCACTGCAGTGCTCGGGGGGGTGTGGCCCATGTTGTGTGTTGTTGCTCACAGTGTGTCGTGCGCTTAATTGACTTCTGGCACATGGTTGGTCATGGGCATGTGTCTTAGCGTGACTGCTGTATGTGTGGCAGCTGTGCGGATGACATGCCTTTCATGTGACTGGGGCTGACGGATGGGATGGATGGTATGTTGTATGTGCATGGTGTGTCTGTGAGTTTGATGGGTTCAGTGGTGTTCGTGTGCATTTCTGTTGTTCCGCTCTGTTGCGTCTAGTGTTGTTTGTCTTACATAGGCGTAGTTGTGGGGTGTGGGGTTGACAGGCAGTGGGGGCTACATGGACAGGACTTCAATGGTGTTTCGGTTGTGTGTGATGAGTTGCACAGTGGCTGCCGTGTGGGACTATATTCAGTGTGGCTTGTGCATGCAGACGTGGCTCCTTGGGTGTTGCTATGTCTGTGATGGGTCATGTGGGGTGTGAGTCTGTTGTTCATGTCCGTGTGCACATTGTTCACTTGTTCGTGACGGTGGGCGGTGCTGCGTGTTCGTCTGCTACGTGACATGTCCCATGTGTTGGTGGTGTTATGGTCCTCATGCCTCCAGTAATCCAGCCCTGTCCAGTTTCCCACCTGCAAGTTGTTCGTGCGTGCACTGTACTGGATGCCACATGGCTCTAAGCGGGGGGTGCTCCATGTTGCAGGTCTGTGGGGGTGGGGGGTGTAGTGGGTCGTGGGGGTGGCTGTACACCCACTGACACCGATTGCTGTGGACCGTGATGTCTGCCTTTCGGCTGTCGTTGTGCACTGCGGTGGCTGACACGTGGCTGTGGGGTGTGGGGGATGCTCCTCCTTGCTGTGCTGTGGGACTGGGGCCTGGTGTGTGTTGTACTTGGGCTGTCCACCGTCCCACCCACTGCACTTTGTGTTCCTGCCACTTACCTGTTACTTGTCGGTTAGTGCAGCTGTGGCGGACACATGGGTGTGGTGGGTGCTCGTTGTGGCGCTTCTGGCATATTTGGGGACCTGTTGGTGGTTACGTGGCTGGCTTAGTGTACACATGTCCCCACGCATCTTACAGTTGTTCGGTTTGGGCTGTGTGTGGTAGTGTCTGTTGCATGTGCGTGTGTTGTGTTGTGTATTGTGTGCTGGACATGGGGGTGTTTGTCCCTGGGAGCTGTGGCATGGTAGTTGCGCATGTGAGTACATAGCGGTGTGCTAGTATACATTAGTTTGTACTTACCAGCCTCCACTCCCCCTGCTAATCCGGCGAGGATCTCCGGATGGATTACGACTCGCACCTTCTCCTCCCACGCTTTGAAGGTCTTAAAGAGCGCGGGATTCCCTCCGCCAGTGACGGCAGCCAGCTCTCTGTTTTTGCCCTCCTTCTTCTTGACCAGGCTCTTTACGTCATTCCAACGTTTGTTTATCTCGACTCTGTTCCTGGGCAGGGTCCCGACTGCATTGACCTGGTCTACGATCCGGTTCCACATTCTGTTTCTGGTGGCTAGTGGTGTGTGCTGGACCATGTTCCCATATATTTGTGGGTACACCTTGATGATCTCGTCGACCATGACCGTCAGCTCCATGGGCGTGAACTTGGGCATCCTTTGTGGTGCCATGGTGTTTGTGGTGCTGGTGCGGTGTGTGTTGTGTAATGTGCAGGGGGTTTGTGGTGCCGGTGTTTGGTGGTGGTGGTGGTGTTTGGTGGTGGTGGTGGTGGTGATGTGTGCGTTTCTGTGGTGTGCTGCTGTCCTTGCTGTGTCACTGTGTCCTCTCCTCTCCTCTCTGGTTTGCAATGTAGCAAGGGGTTGTGGTCTGTGGGAGTGCTGCTTTTGTACTCACCTATGTGGGTGTGTCCTCATGGTCTGTTGTTTTCAGGTGTGTTGTGTCTGGGGTTCTGGCCTTTGTATTTTTTGTTTGTCCGGGGGGTGTTTTCGGGATGTGTACTGTGCTTGTGTATTTGTGTGTGCCTTGCTGTGTGGACTTGTTGGCCATGTTGTGTGCTATTGGTTTTGTGTGCGGATGGTTTCTGTGCAGGTACGTTGGCGCCATGGCTTCTGCCGTGTCGATTCTCATCGGCGTTGTTTGCGCTGGCGGGCGGTATATTTGTTGTTTTTCCGCGCTCATGGCGGTGCGATCGTAATTTCACGTGCGGTGTGTCAGCCGTGTGGGCGGGCGGTTTTGTGTTGTCGTGCGTGTTTCCGTCCGTGGCGGGCGGTTTGACTCCGACTCGGACGATGGCGGGCGGTATTTTGTGTGATTTTTCCGCCGATGGCGGTTTTCGGTTTGTGTACTCATAATGGCGTGGTCGGTGTTCAGGCGGTGTGTGCGGGCGGATTTTTGCCGCTTCCATGCCTGGCGGATTTTTTTACGCCGGGTATCGTAATGGGCCCCTTAGATATTCAAATTTATGGAAATGCAAGGTTAGAGAATACACAATGATGAAAGAGATAAAGAAAGCTTAGAAAAGACTTTAAAGACAGAAAAATAGTAATTTAAGTAAGTGTGGGAATAAATTGAGGAAAAAAGGATAGAATAAAAGGGAAAATGAATAAGAAATCGAATACTCATCTTATCTCCACATTTGAAGCTAATAAATGTCCATCAAGTCAACAATTTAGAAAGATAAATTATCAAACAGAAGTTAAAGACATATCCTCCCTGAATGGAGAAAGAAGGAGATATAAGTATGTAGATAAGCATCGTTTCTTTCTTATGTGGAGAGAATCATTGTGCAAAGGTCCGAGGAATCTATATTAGATCACTTTTTCCGTTAGCGTCTTCTTTTCCAATAGACTTAGAGGTAGCAAATTTGAAATTGAATTCAGGTCACATTTTCATCTGAGGAAGGAGATTTCAGAGGAGAGCGAGATTTGTCTCGATCTCTTTCCTGTGTCAGGGCAGCAACTGCCTGAAGAGCCTGAGCTCGATCTCCTAAAGAACGGGCAGGACGGTCTAGATTGCGGCCCGGGCTTTGGGATCAATCTTGATTACGACGAAATTTGTTCACAGGTGTCACGAGATTTGATGATGAAAGTGGAAGGCCAAGTTCCTGTGGAGTCATAGAGTATTCCATGCTTTGAGAAGAAAGATTGTCTAAAAAATTACGGAGATCGTCTGGATTAAAGAACTCTTTAGAAATCCCATCTTTTGTGATCCTCAGCCGTGCAGGCTCAAATAAACCATATTTGATATCAAGCTGTCATAGGCGGGGTCTAAGAGAAAGGAAAGCCATGAGACGATCATTTGTTTCTTTTGAGAAATCCGCTGCTATATTGATCTCATGGCTTCCAAATATATATGGGCCATGAGAACGAGCCATAGTAATCAGTTGACTAGCTTGTTCGTGTCGTAAGAAACATACAATGAGTGGGCGTGGACGCACATTTTTCCCTGCACTGGATGGACCAATACGATGAGCTCTTTGCATTTCCAATGGTGGATCAAAGGAAAGACCTGTGAGTCTTGGAAGAGTTTCTTTGAGGAAGGTTTTGGCATCTGTTCCTTCAGAATTTTCTGGAAAGCCAAAAAATTGGACATTGTTTCGACGACTTCTATCTTCAAAATCTACTACTTTACTTCTTAGAAACAGAAGTTCTTGATCACGATCCGGTATTAAGTTTAGAAGGTTTTCTACTGCAGCTATCCGTGTAGTAATTCCATCTAACCGATTTTGGAAAACAGCTATATCTGAGCGAATGGATTTGGTCTCATTTGTGAGGCTAGATATGGAGGACTCCATACCTTAAGTTAATTTTAACTTAATCTGAACTGGAGAGCGAGAGAGAGACAGTGGCAAGAATGTTGACTGTGCATTGGTATGCTCCCTCCTCTTTAGCAAGCAATGGTAAAGTGAATTGGTCTGAATTTAATTTGCAAACACAAGCATGCACAAATGCATTTTGAATGTGTTTGTGCATTAAAAACCAGAACTTTAAACTTTTCCATTAATTGTTGTTAAAATGTAAGAACCGCTGAATAAGGGTGAGAACAGCTGGTGTGGTGGGGGTAGATTTTGGCCAGGGTAGCGCATAGGTGACAGGGGCAAAGATTACTCTTGGGAGGAGCAATGGAGAGGAAAGGGCATAGATGGATGTCTGAATGCACATGCAAGATAAAAGATCTCTGCAAAAATAAAGTCTTGCTATTGCCATCTCTGCAGAGGGATGGTCTTGGCAGTGCCTTACCAGAGTAGAACAAGTTCAGATAAGGCTTCTAGACACTACATATGAGAAGCATCACTGAAATGCAAAGAGAAAGCACAGTTGAAACCCTATCTGTTCCTGAAGTCTAGAATAAGATTCATGGTATCTTGGAGGATGATGTGCTTTCTTTTAGGGTCTGCAAATGCATATATTGGACCCAATTCACAAAGGTAAACTTAGACCCAAAGTCTAAGTTTCGAACTGAAGTCTAAGTATGGTATTCACAAAGGGACTTACGGGTAAGAACTTTTATCTGCAGAGGTTCCACGCGTTTTGCACTCCAAGCAGAATCTCTGTACTCAGGGCAGAGGTTACGCACTCAGGGAGGTGAAAGTGTAAGTGCATACACCTGAAAACAATTGACGCTACCTGAAACTCATGTAATGCAAAACACAAAAAATCAGCCCACAGTCAGGGCTCTGTTATTTCCACACACAGGGCCTGATTCACAAGAACTAGCAGTCTGCAGGCAAGCACAGCAGAGCAGGTAGCAAAGTGCTAGTCCCTTCTACAGCACAGCTAATCGGCAGGCAGCAGGCCAACACAGCACTGGAGGTAGGAAAGTGGCAGTCCCTCCTACAGCAGAGCAGCTCTTCTTCCAGGCAGAATGTCCTTGGTTCCAGTAGAGTTCTGATTTGGTGGTGTCAGGGGTCCAGGACTTATACCCACATTTTCCTTTGAAGTGGGGGAGACATCAAAGAGGCATTTGAAGATCACAGGTCCCTGCCTTTCCTGCCCTTGCTCCAGAGTCACTACAGCTCTTTGTGTGGGGACAGACACAGCCCTATTCAGGTGCAAGTGTCAGCTTCTCCCTCCCAAGCTACCTCAGGAAGGCCCATCAGCCTGGTGATAGGCCACCCGGATGCAAATGTCACACCCCTTCTCGCTGTGTGTGACTGCCTAGAGGGAATGCACAAAGCCCAGCTATCACCCAATCCAGATATGTATTCAGAAACAGGCAGAGGTACAGAATAGTTAAAGTAAGAGAATGCCAACTTTCTAAAAGTGGTATTTTCAGACTTACAATTTAAAATCCAATTTCACCATAAATTGTGATTCTAAATTGTGAGTCCAGAGGCATCATACTCAAAATTTCAATCTACTCCCGAATGGAAATTAGATTAAGAAAGGTGTTTAAGGCAATCCAAATGATAGGCCTTGTAGTAGTAAAAGACAAATGTAAGATTATTTCACCACCAGCGCTTTGAGACCCTCACGAGTGAGTAGCTGCGCTTTACAAACCCCTGGTTGATTGATTGATTGGACATGTAAAACTTAAAAGTACACGTCTTATGTTTTAAATACACTGCACCCTGCCCATGGGGCCTACCTTAGGGGTGACGTACAGGAAATAAATAGGAAGGTTTGGGCCTGGCAAGTAGTTTAACTTGCCAGGTCGAAATGGAAGTTTACAACTTCACCCACAAGCTCTCCCATGGCAGGCCTGAGACATGTTTAAAGGGCTACTGAGTGGGTGGTACAATCAGTGCTGCAGGCCCACTAATAGCATTTAATTTACAGGTCCTGGGCACATATAGTGCACTTTACTAGGGTCGTATAAGTAAATTAAATGTACCAATTGTGGACATGCCAATTTTACCATGTTTAGACTATAGAGCATATGCACTTTATCACTGGTTAGCAGTGGAAAGGTGCCCAGAATCCTAAAGCCAGCAAAAATGAAGTAAGCAAAACAGGAGGACAGAAGGCAAACAGTCAGGGGAAAGAATGCTAAGGATACCAGGTCTAACACTGACCAGTGATGTCCATGTGTTTTCTGCATGTTCACTTATTCAACATGCTTATCATTAATGGAGGTGCCACTTCCTTTTGAGGCTGCTGGAGTGAGGATTATGTCTTTCACCCTAAATTCGAGGAGCCGAGTTAGGCAGCTATCCTCATGGGGGATATCAAACCCACACAGATCTGTGGCTGGAGTTGGTAAGTATGAGTTTGCATTTCACATCTTTGTTGAAGACCTCTCTGCTAAAGTCTGAGCTTTCACATGTAGGTTTACACACATCAGATAACATGTGTAACCTTACATGGATGCAAAGAAGAATTTATTAAACTGTAGTTTTGAAGCACATACAATGTTATGTCACATATTTCATATCTTTCAACCTGTATCTTTCAGGTCCTGGGGATAATGAGTCACTTGATTAAACTGAACCATCAACCAGCGGAGGGTCGCAAGTAATTTGAGGAGCAAATCCCATCCTCCTCCAAGCAGCAATCTCAGTGAACAGCACTGATCTGCAAGACGAGGATGAGGAGGAGGAAGATGATCTGGAGCTGATCATGAAAGAGGACATGGATGAAGGGAGGGCAGTAGTGGCCCACTGCCCCAAAAGACTTAAGGCTACATCATGTCCGGTCAGCATTGTACCTCCCACTTCCCATCTGAGGATTGCTAGTATCCAGCAGTTAGCTAACTAGCCACAGAGTCTACCATCCCCAATTAAACCATCACCTTCTCACAATCCTCAAGTCCTAGGTCAATGTGCAGATTCTCCTACACACTCCTCCCACGAAGGTGCCTCCCGGGCCTAATTTCAAACATTTGAAGGAGATAGCACCCCTGATGAGGAGCAGGTATCCACTAGACTTGAATCCCCACCCCACGGCCTCCCACCTGCCACCCCTCCCCATGCTGGTCGAATCAGAGGGCATCCCATGCGGAGTGGGATGGCAGATGCTCATGTTGGCTAGTGGGAGAAACAATTTTTCCAACAACAGACCAATGTGCGGCAGTATACTTGTGCAATAGAGGCCTCTCTTTCTGACATTCTAGACTCACTTCAAGGACTCCCTCACTTGACATGCAGACCTGGGCCTTGGAAAACGTTGTGAAATGTTGCCAAGACATGTTGAGGATGCACAAAGAACAAATCAAAATGTATAGGGAAGAGACTTCAAGACACCAGGCCTTGGCTTTGAAAATGATGGAATGAATGTTGAAAATGTTCCAAAGTTTTTCTTCACGGTCAACACATGGAGGGGACTCTATACACGCCCTGCCCCCACCCTGAAAAACCACCTGCACCCCTACCTGTACAGCCACCTCCCCCACCTGTACAGACACCTATTCCCCCACCGGTATAGCCACCCCCCACCGGTACAGGCACCAGTACCCCCACCTCTACAAGCACCCCCAACACCACCTGTAAATCCAGCAATTCCAACTGTACATGCTCTCACCACCTGTACAGGTACCCTTATACCTGTACTGCCATCCCCCCACCTGAAAGAGCCAATTGCACCCCACCACCTGGTCAGGCACTTGCACCCCCCACCTGTACAGGCCTATCCCTCCTCAGATGAGCAAACTAACCCACCTGCACAGATAGATGCCACAGAGTCACCCACATATCCGCACAACCCAGAATGCTCACTTCCTCACAAAGATCTTCACCCCACAATTGCGTAACAGAAAGAGACATCCCCAGTGACAACTGTAAATATGTATCAACACCACAGATATGTAAAAACATATGTAAAAGTGCACACATCACAACTCCTATCCTGCTTTGAGTTTGATTTGATATTTTTCAAACGATTTCACTGGTTGAAGGACATATATGTCAATATAACTGTTACAGGAGAACCAGTCTATATACAAGGTTCAAAAAAATTGTAGTCCACAGTCAAAACATTATCCAAACTCAAGAGTCCATGGTCAACGTAATAAACAATGTCCACCCCCCCAAGTCGCATATAGTGTTGCTACTAGCATCCAGGCTTGGGGTGACACAGTCACTGGCCAGTGGTGTAAGGGAACTTGAGGGGGCCCCCTGCAAAGTGCATGGAGGGGCCCCTCTCCGGACTCACTTAGGAGCTCTCACGCCAGGGTACTGTGATGAGGGGGCCACCTTGAGCTCAGGGCCCCCCACACTGCAGGGGCTGCAGGGGCCTTTGCTACACCACTGTCACTGGCCATCCTCACTCTCATCTTTAATGATGAAATTCAAATCCCATCACATGTGGACTCACTGTGGCTGGCCAATACAGGGCCTGACATCCCATGGGAGGAGACAACATGAGAGGTAGCAGGGGAAACAGAGAGGGATGGCACACTCGGAGGCACAACAATAGTGGTCTTGGTGGGTCTTTGAGAGAACGCAGACAATATGGCTGCACTCAGAATTAATGATGAAGGTATATGTTTTCAAGCAGCCTGGACTGTGACTCTTGGAACAGTTGGATCTCATCCCTGATCTCTTGTAAGCCCCAAGAGAACACATTCCTGACATCATCCTCTGCCTCCGTTACCATCTGAGGTGCAGCCACAGGAGGTAAAACACATGCCAGGGTTTGGGTTGGACATGAGGGGAGTAGGGTGTTGGGGACAGATCGCTCCCTTGGCTTTTGTTTTTCTTGGCAGGCACTTGAAGGGGGGGTAGTGGCGGGGGTGCAGCCTGGGCCCCCCATGGAATGGGGGACTCAGGAGTTAGGGAGAGGTCAGTGGCAGGCACAGATGGTAAGGGGCATGCTCAGGGGACACCATCTTCACTAGTTCTACTAATTCCTGTGGGTCATGAGGACACCCAAAATCATCATCCCCCCCGGTTGGTGGCTTCCCTCTCATTGTCCCCCCCTTCAGCTTCCTTAGCCTTTACCCGGGTTGGTAGGTTGATGTAGATGTCGTTGTCAGTGTCTGGGTGGGCTCACTCCCCCTGATGGGTGCTTGGTCTCCTCCTCCTCAGTGGTGCTATGGAGAGGACATGCCCGCCTACAAGCTCAGGATGTCCTGGTCTGCCCCTGGTTCTGCCCAGATGTTTTTTAGCCAGCCCGGTCCACTGAATATTGAAAAATAACATTTATATAGGTGGCGTAAAGATAGATAGATAGATAATTTTATTGCACAATTAATTAAAATCATTGCAATGAGGCCACATATAAATGTACAATATAAAGTGCATATATTCCAATATTATAAAAATTAAAAACCGAATTGTTTCAGTTGGTTGTGCAAAAATTAAAAAAATTAAAAACACCGCTTAAGCCACTATAAACATGACGCCTTAAAAAGAGATAAAATGCCTTTGCTGCCATCAAATATTTCAAGAAGCGTGCCGCCAGCTGTGCTGATTCGCCTTTCATGCACTCGACTAGGGCAGCTTGACATGTCCGTATATTTAAAATACGCAAGATTGGGCGGATCCAATATATTCTCAGCGGGCGCAGTGTCTCACAGATGCACAATATGTGGGTTAGTGATTCCTCTACTGCTCCGCATGCTCGGCACTTAGTAGCTACAGACTTTTTGTACCCTCGCCCATATTTGTATGCCAGCAATGGGATCTGTCGGAACCGCAATTTCATTAGTTGTCGCTTCATTTTAAAGGGAAGGACAGGTAATATAGCAAGGTCCCACTAGTATAGAGGTTTAAAGCCTAGCTTCCGTGACTTAGGTTTTTTAATGTTTGCTTATCGCTGTCGGCAGACAGTAACTTCGCCTGTTTCGTTAGGTGGCGTAAAGTTTTTTGTTATAAGTAGACACAACATAAAGCAAGTGCTGAGATTTTAGTTTCTTGATCTAAGTATGCTATATCATGTGTTTTGATAAAAAAAAGTAGGTGTGATGTGACTTTAATGTGAATAAATATTTCACATATTGAATAATTGCTCATATTTGATCAGCACTGTCTGGAGTATTTACCAACCTTAACTTCAGCTTTGGTGTAATTTGAGGCTCCAATACTATTCACCTACTAATCTTCTATAGTTATATAACAAGTGCAGATACTACACAGTCGGAATGGAAATCTCCATCCAAGTATCCAGGCCTAGCCTTTCATGTGTGTAGTTCTCATCCCCAACTGAACAGTCTCCACAGTTTTACACTTACTATCAACTTTCATATATTGTCTAACATAAATAAACACACCTTAAATTATAGTTTAATTTTACCTATGGAAATCAAGGCCTCGGAGATAACCTTTACAAAGATTTTCATAAGAAAATGTGTCTTTTCCTTAAGTACATCAGTGACAGTACATGGCAAGAGCCACATTTTGCTTTCGAAGAATTCTTTGTTTGTGCACTACAGTGCAGCTCATATGTGCTTACTCAGTACAGCTACATTTAATTTGGAAATGACATACCTGCAATTGTTGTAACTATGTGTGCATTTACTACACATTAAATATGTATTTATCATTTGGAGTAAGGCAAGTGACACAATGTCAGCCTTTACTATATAAGCAATAGTAGTTATGATAAACAACACACACTAAAAGCATGCCTGATACAACATAGCTCAAAATTATACTTTCATACCAACATTAGACAGTGTAAAATCCCATTATTTACCATATCAAACAACTCTAATAAGGTCCTTAGTTCCCTAGTCATTAAAGTCCAAGTGCATTTCATCTAAAATTGCAATTGGGATGCAAAGCTATCCGTATGTGGCTTGAAAACTACAAGTCCCAGAATTCGTTCTAAATACATCATTCTAAAAGCTCAGCTGATGCATTGACCTTATAACATTTCCAGCCATGACTCAGATAAAGTGACAAACAACACATGACAGGACATTTCTCGCGCCACTCACATCATACTTCATGACACATTATGCAGTTCATGCACTTACCAGCTCTCTGCTGCTCAAACTCCTTCAGCTGAGCATGGAGGGCCATCCAGACTGTCTTTAAGACCCTCCTGTACAGTGGGCTCATGCAGGGTCATTGTGAATGGGGTTGGGCGCACACACCCTTGAGGTCCTGGACCTTAATGTGGGCTCCGCGCCACAGGTCCTCTCAGCACATGCAACACATCTTGCTTCGCCACTGATACACACCCACTGCACTGCAGCGCATAGTGATATCACACCAGATTTCTGTATGCACTACATTAACAACTGGGTATCTGCGCCCCATAACGCTGAGGGTACTTATCAAGCACCCCCTCACAGATGATATTCAATTCAGTCTCACTGAAGGGGGATGCCTTCTCCTCAAGACCCTCAGCCATGGTGGGGGCAGGCTAGACCAACAGAGCAGCAGGATGGAGTTGAATGTTGCTCTGAGAAGAGAATGGCACAGAATGATTACAAAATGGCTGCCATCAACTTCCTGCATGTCATTTCTTGTGCATTTGCAGTGTTGTCCACTCGAATGCTGGATTCTCCACCCAGAGTGCAAATCTTTACCCTGCGTCCAAAAACCCCACTACACAGACTCCACACGTTGGGCGGAGAACACTGCAAATACACAGGGAGTGACATACAGGAAATGACAAGCAGGAAGTGGAAGTTGACTATTTCCATCTCTATCTGTGCCATCCACTCATTGTCAGCTAATCAGTATTCAACCTGAGACTAGGCAGAAGGATGTGGTATATATTAATATATACACATTACTCTTTCAGTGTGTGTGTGATGCATTCAGCATCACACACACAATTCATTACAATCTTCTAATTTTTGTTTGGATGCAGGAAGGAGTCCCTTTCTAAGCAGACACACTAATGATCATGACACAGGAACACCTGCTCTATGGTGCACGTGTGGCAGCATTGCAGCTACACTGCCACATGAGTAGTAGGACAAGGGGATAGCATCTATGTTTCCATTCCTGTGCAAAAATGTGTGTTACGGTTCTATTCTATCACACAGCTCGACACAGACACTTCCCCTAATGCAGTCAGTTCTGCCTAGGCATATCACATAAGCCCCTTGGAAATTGACAGACAGGTAGTTACAACAGCGTCACACCGCCCATTCTACTACATTGTGGGAAAATAGTGGTTCAGGGCCACTTATGTTTACTCATCCCTATCCTCACTAGGTCAGCACCAGGGACTACTCCGTATCCATTGCTGGCATTAACTTCCAATAGATTACACCAGTACGTACTGTGTGACTTTTGGTCATCAGTTGTACTTACAATGTACAGTGAGTGGACCAATAAGTTGTCATCACTGCCTCTCACTCCATGTAACATTTCTTTGTATGGGCCATTGAAAAAGGGACAATGAGTCACATAGCATTGCACCTGAAACTTATGGGAAAGGCCTGATTGTTTGTTGTTTGTGTCACCCATTATTCAAAAGATGACATGTCTTAGCTATATTTGTAATCTTACTTGTTTCACACATACCTGTGGGTTTCCATTTTGTTCACAATGCCATTCCTCAATCACTCAATGCATCGACATGACATTGTGACACCTGTTGCAGATAATTTTGGAGATGTCGATTGGTCCGGCGAACATCTCACAACTGCAGTGACCTTTCCTCCCCTAGGGCGATGGAGTAATTTACTCTGTTGCCCTGACGGATTACAAACATGTCCAAGAAACAATTATCATGGCCTATGTTTTACCTCTTGATGACCGCTGTTGTTTATATCCATTTGTTAAGGCTTCCAGAGCAGTCTCAGGGTGGAATTTCTGGACAGAGTGTTAAATGTTCACCAGTCATCATTGGCAACAGAATGTGAAACCACATAAAGGCTGTAACACAATTGTTGTCTCAAGAGAAAAAAGTTTCAACCAGCTGGTCACATACCTACATACACTGCCGTCTGTTTGGGACAATGCCCCAGTTCCCTGAATTCAGACCTTGGTGAGACAGGGCCGGCTTTAGCTCTGGTGGCGCCCAGTGCAACAATGTTTGTTGGCGCCCCCCCAATGACCACCTCCGCCACGGATTCCCTCACTACCATCCTTTCACATTGCCCCTCAAGTCTCCATAACCACTCTCCCCATAGTTGGGGGGTTCTCTTTAATAAGAAGAATTGATTAATACCCAAATTAACCCATTTTGCAACATTAGGATAATGAAAGTCAGGGGAAAAATCATAACGCTCCAGCCTATATCTTGCAGTTTTCATGCAGCTCTTTGATAACAGTTAATTGCTCACTGTTCTACATTAGAATTTTAACTTATAAAGTGCAAGTAACAATAGTATCTCTCTGACAAAAGCAGTAACCCACAGACCTCTGTATATTATATCCACTTTGTGATCTGCATGGTACACATTCTTTGCAGCAGGCACATTAACCCTCTGTGCTACCTTACCATGAGTAAAAAGGTCCACTAGACAAAACTCCGATTTCACTCTCTCTCCAGGAAGGACATTAACCATCGAAGTTTTTTTGACATTTTAACTGTTGGCTGTAAATTGCTCGAGACAAAGAACGTAGCAGCAGGTGCTTTAAAACCATAATATATGGCTAGGGTGACCAGGCGTCCCGGATTTGCCCGGACGGTCCGGGTTTTTCACCAGCTGTCCGGGCAGATTTCAGGAAATTTAGCTCCTGTCCCGGTTTTTAGAGAGGGTCAGCTGAAAACGGCGGAAGGTGTTTTTTTATGTTGTACAAAGCAGGGATAGTGAGCAGTTGTTTCTAGAAAGCAATTTAATTAACAGGGAAGCTTCTGGGTTTAAAAATAGCATTTTATGTATGATCTAACTACCTGTTCTGTAATTCTGTGCTGAGGAGCGCTGTCATTCTGTGCGCTCGCTTGAAGTAAAACTGTAGTCCTTCTTCTATTTCAATGAAATGTCCCGGTTTTTGGCTTTACAATTCTGGTCACCCTATATATGGCGCCCCCACCCGAAGTCAGCACCCGGTGCGGTGGCACCGGTCGCACCGCCCTAGAGCCGACCCTGGGTCCAGAGGTATTTGTAAGCCTTGACGTACTGCAATGTTGTGCAACACACAACAGGTTACTATTATCTTGAACAAAACTTCAGGGGGTACAGCAGCACCCGCTGTACGGCCAAGCAATCTAAATTGCGACTTTAGGAGACCATAAGTGCTCTCTATGAGGGTGCCAGTATGAATGTGTGCACTATTGTACCTACGCTGAGGTACAGTGGTTGCACGTCTGTAAGGTGTGAGGAGATGAGGGGAGAGTGCATACACCGCATCACGTGAGGGAAGAAATAACAATAATTTGTAAATGGCCCTCCTGCATCTGTATAATACGTTATGTCTGGAAAGCAACATGCAGTGTATGTAGGTGTCATGTACATGATCTGAGTATTAGTCATTTGGTATGGTTGTGGATATGTAAGCAACATTTATACATACTAGACTTGTATGGCGCATAAGTGCTTACCCAGAAGCCACATGTTTCCTAATTCTCCCTCTGCCAAGCGGCAGGCAAGAGGGGACCTGCAGAATGTGAAGCTGTTGTGTGTACTGCCCGGAAACACACCCTACACATCAGTGAAGCAGCCACCGGTATCACACACACCCTGCACTTTGATGGAGTGCCAGCTGTGTCTGTTGCGGAAGATGTGTGCTCTATAATGAGGAGGGTAAAGAGCCACGTGAGTGCAATCAATTACACCTCCCACATTTGAGAAGCGGCAAAGAGGAAAAGATCTTGAGCAACCTTTTGCCTTCTTGTCAATGTATGTGACATGGCTATGTAGAGATCCACTCTCCTATTTATGCAAGCATCGGGACTGGCTTGACTAAGAAATGCCCACAATGTCACTGGACAGCCTCAGAAATGACCCAATAGCAAAGAAGTATAGAGCTGCTAAGATCCTCACATAGGATAAGATGGCCTGGGAGCGGCATGTTGCAGAATCAAGATATTGCTTCCACTCACAAACCATGTCCAAAAAGATCTTAGGTGGGAAACAGAATCTGGAGGTTAGATCCTGACTCGACATCTGATGTTAATCCTTTGTCTGAAAATCCTCTCAGCTCTTCTCCTCCTCCCATCATTCATTCAAACAACAAGGTAAGTAAGTAAGTACATTTATTATGTTTGATTAATTAAAACCATTGCATACATTAATACATTTTAAATAACATATCTAGCTCTTGTGCAATAAAAAACACTATTAAAAGGACCCAACATTTTTACAGTAATAAATAAATAAGAGTAAAAAGTCATTAAAAGAAGAACTCAAGTTATTAATAACTTCAGCTCCATCCTCTTTTAAGTCTGTTGATGTTATTCCAAACAATGGCTGATCTGATGAAAGTTAGTTCTTAGCCAATACGGGCAAGTTTTTCAATCTTTTTGCGGTTATATCTAGAAATTTAGTTAGCCGGCAGTTTAGCTGTGTTATCTCTGGATTAAAACACATCATTACCGCTTGTCAGCAGGACCTAACTCCATGCTGTCTGAACGTTGGTTTTAGCAAGGTTATTCTTATATCTCTTAGGCTGTTACAGATACATATAATGTGGATAACATCCTTGATTCCACAGCCACATAAACGGCAGAGCTGGTCTCCTCTACTTTTCTCCCACGGAGGTAAGAATTGATTGAAGGGCCCAACCCCCAACCGGAGTTTTAGGAATTTTTCCTTGGTGGTGATTTTTATTCCCGTTGTCAAGTAGGGTTGGGGTTTAAGTACTTTATATGTGTTCAATACTACCCAGCCGTGATCTTGTTTGGCTAGTGAATTTTTGTCCTCTATGACAGATAATAATCAAGTTACCTTTGTTACAGCTTGTTTAAAAGCGAAGTGATTCGTTGAGATGTTCCACAAGTCTGTTAGGCCTAAAAGTTTGATGGATTCCTGCAGATATTCTATTGCTGGAGATTTTTCGGGGCGATACAGTTCTTTCCAGAGTTGGTTGTTCAGGGATCCTTCTTCATCGCTTTTAATTTTATGCCAGCATTTCACATATGCTCCCCTTCTTTCCATTGACTGTTTTTGAAGCCCAAATTCCAACCGTATTTGAGCTGGGAAACATTTCTAGGAAGTTGGAATAGCGCTCGGTAAGAGTTGGATATTATGTTGTCGAGAGTAGTTGCATCTTTTCCTTTCATAGATTCGCTCCCGTAGGTTATTGTGGGCTGAAGTTTAGCTCCCAGGACCCTTAGCAAAGGGTCAAGCGTCAGGTCCGGTAGCAACTTCTTCAATGGTTTTAAGGCCAGGTAGGTCATTACCCCCTTTCTACGCAGTGATTCCATTTGTGGTTTAAATGAGTTGTTCTGGTCTAGTGTTATCCCCAGGTATTTGTAGCTTGTTGCTTGGCCTAAGCGGTGACCGTCCAGGAACCAATTGAGATGTTTCTTCTTGTGGTAGTTTACGACCATAATTTTTGTTTTATTGAAGTTTATTTTTATTGTGTTTTGTGTTGAAAAACTGTGAGTCGCATTCAAGAGATGCTGAAGTCCAATAGGAGTCCGACTTATCAAAACTAGGTCATCAGCATATAACAAGTTTGACAATGTCATGTTTCCTAGTTTTGGTGCGTGGGCTGTACATCTGTTCAGCTCCCTCGGGAGATCCGCTAAAAAACGGTTAAAAAGCAATGGGGCTAGGACGCACCCTTGTTTTAGCCCTTTTGAGGTAGGTATTTTTTTTTATATGAGAACCAATGCCTAGCTTTATCCTGACCCATGTGTTCGTGTGCAGGTTCCTGAGTTGGTCTAGGAGAGGGGGCAATATCCCCCAGCCATCCATTTTTTGCCAGAGTTTTATTCGGTCGACATGGTCAAACGCAGCTGTGAAGTCTATGAAGCAGAGAAACAGGGGGTATTTTCCCTGCTTAGCTGCGTCCATGAGAAAGGTCAGCGCCATAATGTTTGTTATTGTGCCTTGTCCCTTCCGGAACCCTGTTTGCGTTGGTGGGATTATATGGTTGTCTGAAGCCCAAGTGGCTAGGTCATTTAGGATGAGCCCCGCGTAATATTTAGCCTCGATGTCTACGAGGGCTATCAGGCGGTAGTTTTTTGGTATGGACCTTGCAGCTTGTTTATAGATTGGGCTTATGATTGAGCCTCTCCATGACTCAGGGATTGTGGAGGTTCTGGCTGCGTGCTTGAAAACTGGTGCTAATGCGTTGCTCCAAAAATCCGGGTCATTTTTGAACAGCATTGGCGGAATGCCATTGGGGCCAGGTGCTCCTGCCTGTCCGCCCCTTGCTATTTGTTTCTTTATTTGTAGTACAACATGGCTGTTATACTCATCCCCTCTTCCGAGTGTGTGATTTTGTTCAGCAGTTGATTCCTTCTCCCGTTGCTGTTGGATTGTCTCTATGCTATCCCTTTCCTCCGTTAGGGCTGAATTTTGATGTGCCACTTCCATAGCTAGCCTGCTAGAACTTTCATTTCCCAAATGAACGGAAGGTTTTGCCTTTAGCTCTAATTCATTAAAGTGGTTAAATAGAAACTCTACCCAGGCTGCTTCTGTAATGTGGGAGTTGATGCCGAGATGGTTTGGGCGCTGTAATTTGTTAATAGTTTGCCAAAACTTGGCGCTATTTTTCTGTTTTACGTCATAAAGGAGTTTGGCCCAAAATTCGTTGTTCTTGGTTCTTTTGCTGGCCCATCTTCTTCGCTTAAAAAGAGCCTTTGCTTCGCGAAGGGAGTGCTGCAGACTCTCATTTCCCAGTGAAGTCCGGAGTTGCCTTAGTGTGTAATTTATCGTTTTTTTCAGTGTCTTAGAAACCGGACTCCTTGCATTCCTCATTGGCTGGACTATTCTGTTCCTTGGTTCCAGACCCTTTTTGGTTTTGATTTTCTCGCCGAGAGATATGACAAATTTCTCCCAGCTTTTCAGCGGCTGTGTTATATAGTCCTGTGCTTGATTGAGTAGGTCTATAGCTGTAGTTGATACTGCTTCAATATTTGTTGAGTTGCACCTTATTCGTTTTAGGTTTGTTGTTCCTACCGTGACAATGGTTTTATTGACCTCCAGAAGTAAAGTTGAGTTTGCTTGCAATTTCATCTCTTGCGGCATGTGGTCACTGAATTAGTTGTTGCTTATTTGGAAAGAGGCTATTTTATTAAACAAAGTTAAAGTCACAAATTTGAAATCTAAGTGAGAGGATATTTTGGCTGAGTGGTATGTAGGTATTGGTGGGTTGTCCCCCTTGAGACGACCATTGACTGCTCTCAAGTTTAGGTGCTCTAATTCTGAAAGAAGATAATTCGAGCACCTTGCTGTTTTGACTTTTTTTGAGCGGCCTTGAGTCGGAATCCCCCATGCTCTGGTAAGATCTTGTATAGAGTCGTCATCCTGGTCGGGCCCTAGGAGGTACATATTAAAATCTCCTGCCAAGATGATGTTGTCTGTGTCCTCTTCTTCCATTTCTCTTATTAATTCTTTGATCAGCTCCTTGGCTGCCTTTAGTTTATGTTTGGGGTGTATGTAGACGTTTATTATTACTACCTTTTGAGCGGTCTGCTCAATAATCAGTTTAACTTTTATGGCCTGGATGCAGCTTGGAGGTGCAATGTAAATCTTTAAAGGAAGAATTTCACCAGTTTGTGTTATGGAGGATAGAAAAAGTAGGCCCCCCGATCGGCGGCCGAAGTCAGATCCCTTCGTAGCCGGGATAAAACTAGAGATGTAGCCTTGTAGTTTAATGTGTTTGTCTTCCCAGGTCTCATGGAGTAGTATCATGTCAAAGGTTTTTAGGTAATTTAAGACTTCATGATCGGTTGATTTGGAGCTTAAGCCATTGATGTTCCAGATACATATTTTTATATCATTGTTACCCGGTAGAAGATTTAATGAACTGGGTATCCGATGTCAATATGATTGTGCTGGTTGTATTGTACGTTGTATACTCTGCCAGTTGTTCATTAGTATTGGTTCAGTCGAGAGGGATTTGGCGTCTATTGGGAAGTGGCCCCTTGCTCCCCTTAGCACTGAGGTGGACTTTCTATTTTGACTGTTTGTTTCAGAGGTTAAAAATGGTGCTGGGTATAGTGGTTTTGTCACTGTTTTCAAAGTGATCCCCCAGCTTTGAAGTCTATTTCTTTCTTGAATGATTCTGCTTGCTATCTCTGGCGTTTTCCATCTGGTTTTGGACACTTCGGAGCTTGGCAGGCTGTTGTTTGGCAAGAACTCTATGGCGAGTAGATCAGTGGTGTTGATGTTGGCTAATTTTGGGATGGCTTGCAGAAGTCATAGCACGTTCCCTCTGTTTAGGATATCTACTCGACCTCGCGATATATATTTGGGGGAAAATATGATGGTGTCTGTTCCCTCGTCCTTCATGGGTTCCTGGGTCGAAGGCTGGAAGCTGTCACTGGTCATGGCTGTGTACAAATAAGGCCTAAAGATGTTACAATCGTTTGCTTTACTGTCATTACTATTTTGAGAAGTTGGCAGTGGGTCATGTGCTGACCTGATTATGTCTTGCGTCCGTGCTGTGCACGAGTATTTTCTTTAATGGTTGATGAGGCGCTTTATGAGTGTCCTGCTGACCACTGTCTGGCGCCAATATTTCCGATTGGTTGTCTACCGTAGGTGCACTGCATGCTTGGGGGGACTTAACTTGCGTGTGTGTCTGGTGCACAAACTCCTCGGTATTGCTGTGGAATTTTGTGCTTATTGGTAATTGACTATCAGGTCGTCTTTTTGTAATTACGTGAGGCCCAGCCTCAATTTGATTGGTTTTAAATGGGGGGTGCGGGTCCCCTGGTGGTGTTTGTTGCAATTTCATATTAATTGATGAGTCCATTGTATCTTCTTCCAGTGATGGAGCTGGGGAGTGTAGAATATTTGTAATGTTGGCATTCATAACCGGTAGTCGTGATGGTAGCTTGTTAGCCGGATGTTGGGTCTGAAAGGTTATTTTCTTCTTCCTCCCCTTCCTTTTTTTCCTGTGACAGGGATTCACTGTTGTATTTTTATCAAATGATTCAGGTAATATCACTTTGCTGGGTGAATCCTCATTGGAGTTTTGCAAGGACCCGCTCTCTCCTGTGTTGTAAATCTTGTCTAATGTTGTCATCTCAGTGGATTGGGTTTCTGATTTTGTTTCCCCTTCTATTTGTGGTTCCCGGCTTACTACGTTCTGAGTTTCAGTTGTTGTTTTCATAGTTAATAGTAAGTCACTTAGTAGTGATGGTAACATAGATAATTTGTCCACTATTGGAGCACAAGTACATTCTTGCTGTAATAGCTTATCATTAAATGCCACTTCTTGCCCTCTCTTTATTAATGCGTTTAAGTCTGCTAACTTCCTGTCGATCCCTGAAGTAAAGTCGGCTAAAGTTTGAAGCACTGTGAGCTGTAGATCCATTTTATGGGATTGGTATTGCAATGCCGCAGTTGAATATTGCATCGAACTTAATATTGTTGCCCAGATTGAGTCTTTAGTCATTTGGCTCTTGTCACAGTTCTCTGTGCTCGCACTGTTTGTTGAGATTTTAGGGTCATGGCAGTACGAGGCGACTAATTCCACCCACTCTTGAGATGCTAGAAAGGAGATGTCGCTATTAGAATTATGGTGGTCGTCTTGAGAAGTCACCTGGCTATGCTCTGGCGATGTGGTTTCTACTGTTTTCAAGGCGGCCGTAAGTGTTACTTCTTTCTGTTGAGTAAATGGCAAGTGATGAAGGGAAGAGCCGGTTGCTTGGAAGTTGCATTCCCTTGATTTTTGCTCTACTCGCTGTACTATATTGCTTCGAGTCGCCTGATGGAGGCTTGAGTCTGGCATGGTAGTTAAACCCAGCTGTTTTGTTATGCTTTGAGTACTGGCAGGGTGAGGTTCTTCTGTCTGTGAGAAGAACTGTTTGTGCTTAAAGATTTGTCTAGTTTTTGGCCCCCCATGCTGGTGTAGTTTTGACATGACTGCCTCTGGTTCGCTTCTGGCGGTGGCCACGGGGGGTTGAAAAAGTTGGTCCATTTTTTGTGCGGTGAGCGGGGTGGTCCCTGGGCCGTCCTGTTGTTCTTGTAATTGGTCAATATCAATGACATTATCAGCGACCCCTAAATGTAGTTTATTGTTGGAACTCTCGAGGTCCGCTGTTATATTAGATCCTCTAGTCATTTCAGGTAACCCTGGGCGTAGTTCGCGTAGCTACGCGAAGTGCACTTCGCACTACACGAGCTACGCGAACTGCGTAGTGCACTGTGCAAAATGCTGTTCTCACTGATTGCACAGTGCCGGATGCTTGTCCGCACTGTGCAATCAGTGCAAACCGCATCTTGCACAGTGCAAGCAGTCGTTTTCTGCCGCTCGAGTAGATTTCTACTTGAGCGGCAGCTTTCTCAACGCGGACTGGTAGTTTCTCATCGCGAGCATACGCGACCACTCGCAATGAGAAACCTGACCTCCCCGCGTTGAGAATCTCGCCGGGAGGTTTATTTTCCACGCTCGCGATCGGCAACTTGATGTTGCTGATCGCGAACGAGGAAAAAGTCTCGCCGGGATGTCATTTTGCTTGCTCGCGGTCGCCAACTTGACGTTGAAGACCGCGAGCAAGCTACGCGTGTTTGCACTGTGCTACGTGCAATTCGCGTAGTGCGAAGTAGCGCAAACTTCGCAAACTACGCGAGCGTAGCGTAGTACTTCGTCCAGGGTTAATTTCAGGTTCATCTATTATTTCTTGGTCTTGATCTTGATTTTTGTTTAGCCTGATGATGTTTGAATTACTGTTAATTATTCTGTTTGTTTTAGGTTGCAGAGGTTCCGTTGTGTGTATTAATGCGACGGTTTCATTTTATTACGGGTTGAGAGGTTAGGTCAAAGCTTCTTGGTTGTAAAGGGGTCTGCAGCCCTTTGATTTCACTGGTTTTAGAAAATATTACAGTGCCTGGGTCTTTCAGAAAAGCAAATTTTGTGTACATCTTGGGTTGAAAGCAGCATGGGTTCATCCGTTTGGGGGACACCTCTATTGCTATTAAATCCTGTGCGACCAAGCCTGGCCTTGTGTTGACCACAAATTTTGGCTCTGTTTCCTTAGGTGATGTCTTACCCTGGTTTGGAGAAGCTTTATGAAAGGTATTATGAGAGCTATTGTAGGATAGGCTGTTTGTTGGGAGATTTTTGGGAAAGTTGGAAGCCACAGTAGCTATCAACATATCATTCTTTCCTTCGTGTTTCCCACGTTTTATTTTGTGAGTATCTAAATCAAAGCCAAGAGGGCCGTCATCCTTACTTCCGCATTCAGTCTCTTTTTTCCTTTTTGTTGTTTTTGGCTTTGGGGTTGTTGAAGTCTTTCTTTCTCTGCCGGACCTCATAATCACTTGTTTCCTTATGATTCTCAGTCTCGGTGACGGTTGTACAGATGTACAGGGTGTAAGGAGCCAGCAGAACGCAGGTCGCAGGTTGCAGAGGTAGCAGCAGCGGCGTAAGTTGCCGCGTGTTTACTCCTCAGCCGCGGTGATGATTTTTACTGACTGCTCTACCTGACTGCTCTACCTGCTCTGCGCACAGGCTCAATAGGACATACCACGTGTACTTGGGGTAGAGAACTTATACTTATAGCTTAGAAACCAAGAGCCCCCAATAAGCGACAGGGGTGAGGCAGAGAACGTGAACGTGAACTTAAGGTAGTCAAAGCTCAAATCAAGACCGAGGCCAAGAGCTCCCAGTGAGGACCCAGCGAGGTCCCGGTGAGCCAGCAGGGGGCCAGCAGGGGGGTAGGATGAGGATGAGGCTGGCCACTTAACCTCCCTTAGCTACAAGCCCCCAGATGTCAGCCACAGGTCCCACAATCCCCCGCCGCGGTTTACCGCCAAGCACACAAGTCGCGAACCCCCACCACCGCAGCTCTCACCTCCGCGGCTCCCCCCCGAGTTCACTGGCAATCCCGCACGCGGGCCGCAGGGGTCCAGTATCGATATTCCGATGTAATCGGGACCGGAGCAGGACTGGAGCGGGCAGAAGCAGGCTGAAGCAGAGGCACCAGGTAGGGGGTGGCGGGAGGCAGCAAGAGGCGGCAGGAGGCGGCCAGTTTTAGGCAGGAGGCAGCCGGTTTTAGGTGGTATGGCGGCGGTGGATGTCAGGCGGATCTCGGGTGGAACAAGCTGAACTCTGGCAGCGAGGCACACCGGGATACAGAGCGATCCAGCAATCCAACCACGGAGCAATCACGGCACAAACAGCAAACAGTCAAAACCGCGGGCGGCAGTGGTGGCATCGGCGGCGGCAGCAACAGCAGCGGCAATGTGGCTCCTCCTCTTCCGTTCAACACAGCAGATTACAGCCTAGCATAGAGTCAACGACAAGGGACAAACACATTCAGTGACAAGCTGAAAGGTCTGAAAGGGTTTGTTTCAGTCTGCTCCTAATTTATGTATTCAGCTGGGCTTAAGACATTCTGCTGGAGCTGCGTAGGGGGATGGTAAACACATTCACAGGTGTGTGTAAAGTGTTTTGGTACAATGTTGGAAATGTGAGTTTTGAGTTGAGGTTTTGACTTGTGACTAACATTCACATTTGAACAGATTGTGGAAGACAATAAAGCACAGATGTCATTATTATAATTGGACAAGAATACAGATGTTTTTTCTTTCACTCCCGACTGGAAGAAAAAACATCCATATTCTGCACAAGAATATGGATTTTTGTCTTCGAGAGTTATCCTCGATTTTACCCTTACTATTGATGTTAACTTATGCATTATCTATTTTTGGATCAATTATATCTTCCGCCCTAATTGGCTTGATAATGTTTATCGTTTTAGAACTAGCTCACTGGGTCCTTGTTCTTTTTCTGTCAGTTGCACGCACACATTTTAGGATTGGCCCTTTCATTTGGCTATCGGTTTCCACTTTTTTCTTTTTCTTTCTCCAGTTACATTATCCGGTTTCTAACAGCAATCAGAGGTCATCTTTTAAGCGTGCTTCGGGCTCATTGTAACCTAATTATGAGTAGTACTATATTCTTAATGTTCACTTAAATCACTTTCACTTATCACCAGCATAAAAGCTTCAAAATAAGGATAATAACCACGTGTGTAATGGCTTTAACACAGTGATATGATTTAAACACAGTGTGTTACCCTTTTCACATTATTCATGTGTGAGGATGATGATGTTATGGTTTTTATTCACCATTCTTCACCATTTGATTTCTTCATCTTGTTGTTATTTCAGCCTTAATAAAGACCAGGCTTGCATGCCATTTTAAAGGGCGAAACACATGTTGGCTGCAAAATGGACAACACTATGTAAATATGTGGTACTTGTATCAAGAGATTTGGACTACAACTTAAGTTTTTCAAAGCACTTTTGGTAAATAAAAAATACTTTGAATTGTCCACGAGACTCTCTTTTCTGAGTCATTTGACTAAGTACAGTCTTTTCATTGGACCTTTGGATTGCATTAACCTGGGGTTTTATACACCCATTTGAGCATATAGATTGGTAACTGAGAGGTGTTGTTGTCCCAACCCTTACATGAGAGTCAAAATCGATGTCAATTAAGTTTCAGATACAGAATAACGGTATTAATTAGCAGGTCTTGAGAGTGTCTGGCCTCCAGAAACGTTTCTTCATTATATTTGCAACTGAAAAGAGAGGTTGCAACACATTTTTATTTTCCAGTTAACACTTGTAGGGCAATACGATGACGTAATTGGTAATGTGTATTATTGGATATTTCCACCCTGTCTTTGGGGTGGGTGTTGCCGGTCAACTCTATCTCCCCCGCATTTGAACTACAATCAATCAATCAATGGCTTGTAAAGCACAACTACTCACCGGTAAGGGTCTCAAGGCGCTGGGAGGGGAGCTGCTTGTCTGTTGAAGGATCTTTGCTTCAGTCGAAGAGCCAGGTCTTGAGGTCCTTCTTGGATTGAGGTAGTGACGGTGATTGCCTGAGGTGTAGAGGCAGGGTGTTTCAGGTCTTTGCTGCAAGGTAGGAGAAGGATCTTCCTCCAATTGTGGTCTATGCGGGTATGTAGAACGGTAGCCAGGGCCAGTTGGGTGGAGCAGAGGTCTCTGGTGAGTGCGTGGAATGCAAGGCGGTGGTTGGAGTACGCAGGTCCCATGTCATGTAGAACTTTGCAGGCGTGTATGAGGAGCTTGAAGGTGATTCTTTTGTTGACTGGGAGCCAGTGGAGGTCTCTGAGGTGGCTGGTGATGTGGCTGCGGCAGGGGATATTGAGGAGGAGTCGGACAGAGGCGTTCTGGATGTTCTGCTGTTTCTTGATGAGTTTCTGGGTGATGCAGGCATAGATTGCATTGCTGTAGTTGATTCTGCTGATGACGAGTGCGTGGGTGACCGTCTTTTTGGACTCTGTGGGGTTCCATTTGAAGATCTTTCGGAGCAGATATAGTGTGTGTGTGTGTGAGGCTGACTCAGTATATGATGTACACTTATGTACTTATGTAAGTGGACACCTTGCACTGATCCAGGCAACCCTTATGGTGATTTTAGTGGTCTTAGACAACCTTAGAAAGCTCTCCAAGTGGTAGCTGTGGAGAGCAGCCTTCAGGCTTAGTCCAGAAGGAGTGTAAAGCAGCTTGTTTTACCAGAACATAATCTTATAAGTATAGATTAAGTGAAAAAGAACACACAGTGTATTTATAAAAATATGTATTTTTTATAAGACACTCAATAACAGATACAGATATCTCCTAGACAGAGATATACACAATGCACACAATACTTTGCAATAGAATCAGGTAAGTAGACCAGAATGCACAGTGGCCACCAGGGGGGGACCAAACCACATACTAAAATAGTGGTATGTGAACCAAGACTAGAGTCAAGAAAATAGCCAGAGGACGTAGAAGTGCCGGGGACCCAAGGAATCACCCAAGGAGAGTATATAGGAGCCCCACAGAGGTCGTGTGCAGTGTGGGAATACAACCGCGTTCTCCGTACAAATCAACAAGTAAGTCGCAGTTGCAATTTTAAAGAAGAAGAACCCTTCCCAGTGGACCCTGAAGGAACCCCGTGAAAGACAGAAGGTTGGAGAGCCACCCCACCCGTGGATACCTTAGGAACCAGGATACATGCCCCAGGGGAGCTGGGTGCATAGGTGTGAAGTGGCGTCGGAAACCACATTCGAACCCAATGGAGGACTTCAGGAAGATGCCGCTGCTAGAGAAGGTGAAAGTGTCCGGTGGAACCCAAGGATGGATTCAAGTCGAGAAATACCTGAAGCAAACACAAGGAGATGATGGACGGAGCGCTGAAACTTTTCAGACACTCACCCCCAGTCACAGATCTGGGTTGAATCCATCATCATTTTTTAGCTCACTTCGCCACCTCAGTTCAGACCCAGTTATATGCAAATCAGTCTTGACCCTGTGCCTCATGGGAACAGTCCAGCCCGAACTGCCAAGCCAGGTCTTCCCTGAACCGGAAACAAGCATCCTGGGACCAGTTTCTGGGTAACACCCTTCATCAGCCAGGCTAGCTTGAATCCAGTGGCAAAGTGAGCAAGGGACCCACGTCTGGGCATACCCTGCCAACTTAGGGCGAACAAAGCAAACACAAGGAGATGATGGACGGAGCGCTGAAACTTTTCAGACACTCACCCCTAGTCACAGATCTGGGTTGAATCCATCATCATTCTTTAGCTCACTTCGCCACCTAGAGTTCAGACCCAGCTATATGCAAATCAGTCTTGACCCTGTGCCTCATGGGAACAGTCCAGCCCGAACTGCCAAGCCAGGTCTTCCCTGAACCGTAAACAAGCATCCTGGGACCAGTTTCTGGGTAACACCCTTCATCAGCCAGGCTAGCTTGAATCCAGTGGCAAAGTGAGCAAGGGACCCACGTCTGGGCATACCCTGCCAACTTAGGGCGAACAAAGCAAACACAAGGAGATGAAGGACGGAGCGCTGAAACTTTTCAGACACTCACCCCCAGTCACAGATCTGGGTTGAATCCATCATCATTCTTTAGCTCACTTCGCCACCTCAGTTCAGATCCAGCTATATGCAAATCAGTCTTGACCCTGTGCTTCATGGGAACAGTCCAGTCCGAACTGCCAAGCCAGGTCTTCCCTGAACCGGAAACAAGCATCCTGGGACCAGTTTCTGGGTAGCACCCTTCATCAGCCAGGCTAGCTTGAATCCAGTGGCAAAGTGAGCAAGGTACCCACGTCTGGGCATACCCTGCCAACTTAGGGCGAACAAAGCAAACACAAGGAGATGATGGACAGAGCGCTGAAACTTTTCAGACACTCACCCCCAGTCACAGATCTGGGTTGAATCCATCATCGTTCTTTAGCTCACTTCGCCACCTCAGTTCAGACCCAGCTATATGCAAATCAGTCTTGACCCTGTGCCTCATGGGAACAGTTCAGCCCGAACTGCCAAGCCAGGTCTTCCCTGAACCGGAATCAAGCATCTTGGACCAGTTTCTGGGTAACACCCTTCATCAGCCAGGCTAGCTTGAATCCAGTGGCAAAGTGAGCAAGGGACCCACGTCTGGGCATACCCTGCCAACTTAGGGCGAACAAAGCAAACACAAGGAGATGATGGACGGAGTGCTGAAACTTTTCAGACACTCACCCGCAGTCACAGATCTGGGTTGAATCCATCATCATTATTTAGCTCACTTCGCCACCTCAGGTCAGACCCAGCTATATGAAAATCAGTCTTGACCCTGTGCCTGATGGGAACAGTCCAGCCCGAACTGCCAAGCCAGGTCTTCCCTGAACCGGAAACAAGCATCCTGGGACCAGTTTCTGGGTAGCACCCTTCATCAGCCAGGCTAGCTTGAATCCAGTGGCAAAGTGAGCAAGGTACCCACGTCTGGGCATACCCTGCCAACTTAGGGCGAACAAAGCAAACACAAGGAGATGATGGACAGAGCGCTGAAACTTTTCAGACACTCACCCCCAGTCACAGATCTGGGTTGAATCCATCATCGTTCTTTAGCTCACTTCGCCACCTCAGTTCAGACCCAGCTATATGCAAATCAGTCTTGACCCTGTGCCTCATGGGAACAGTCCAGCCCGAACTGCCAAGCCAGGTCTTCCCTGAACCGGAATCAAGCATCTTGGACCAGTTTCTGGGTAACACCCTTCATCAGCCAGGCTAGCTTGAATCCAGTGGCAAAGTGAGCAAGGGACCCACGTCTGGGCATACCCTGCCAACTTAGGGCGAACAAAGCAAACACAAGGAGATGATGGACGGAGCGCTGAAACTTTTCAGACACTCACCCGCAGTCACAGATCTGCGTTGAATCCATCATCATTATTTAGCTCACTTCGCCACCTCAGGTCAGACCCAGCTATATGAAAATCAGTCTTGACCCTGTGCCTGATGGGAACAGTCCAGCCCGAACTGCCAAGCCAGGTCTTCCCTGAACCGGAAACAAGCATCCTGGGACCAGTTTCTGGGTAACACCCTTCATCAGCCAGGCTAGCTTGAATCCAGTGGCAAAGTGAGCAAGGGACCCACGTCTGGGCATACCCTGCCAACTTAGGGCTGTTAGAAATGGGATCTCTGGTTGGCTAAGGCTTACGCCAAAGCCAGGCAGAGACCACCACTCTAGTCAGGGCGAGGGAGTTACACGCCAAAGATAACCCCTGCTCACCCCCTTGGTAGCTTGACACGAGCAGTCAGGCTTATCCCGGAGGCCATGTGTAAAGCATTTGCGCACGCACCCAGCAACAACATCCCAGGCACACTACAAAAGGAACTCCACACAAGGTTATATCAAAAATAGCCTTTGTATTCTCTTAACATATTAGAATAGTTAAACACATAATATACATGGTGCCACCTGGCACTGGGTCATATCTACAAGAGAATTATTTACACATGACAGGGCCACTTGGACCACTGTCAGAACCATCACAAAGCGAACTTAGTCAAAGTAAAACATATCATAAACGTACAACCAGTATCCACTGGTAATCACTGTACTTAGCATCAGCCTGTAACATAAACTAAATTATGCACAGTATCACATCAGGTGCGAATTACATTCTGCGCCAACCTCACCAGCATAAATACATTATGCAATCCTCTCATAAGTCTAAACACATTAGACCCTAACCTCCTAAGCATAACTCACATTAGGGGTATAAATCACACAGTGAAACATAATCTCACTAGCATTAACCATAATATGCAAAACAACCTCATAATCATAAAAAACACATTTAGAGGTATAACACAGGGTGCATAAAACATAGTACATACATTACATTTCCTAGCACCACATAATCACCATAGGGCCTGGCGCCCTACAATCCTAACAGTCCCCCTGGCCAACTGGCCATCTCAAAAAGGGCCTCAAATGCCCTATGTCCCAAGAGTCAGGGCGCGCTGCTAATGCAGCATAAGTCAAGGGTGCGCACTCTGCGCAGGCCTAAACGTTGCAGCTAGCACTAAGTGCTGCGCAGCTGTGAAGATATGGGGCACAGGAGTGCATCTCACTCCTAACTTCAAAAAGACATGCCCCCCAAAGAACTGAGGCCTAAACGATGCAGCTGCCCACTACTTGCTGGGCAGCTGGGAATATTTAAATGGGGCCATCTGGAGCAATTTGCCAAGGTTGCAGCTGCCCGCGCTGGTGCGGCGCAGCTGTGAGGCATGAAAAGGGCCCTGGCCCTACAATGCCCTCTGGCCCCAACGGGACCTTTCAAATCACTTGCCCCAGGTTGGAGCCACCAAGGCTCTGTAAGATATGCCCCTTTCGGTGGAGCCACACGGGGCTCTAAAATGATCATGCCCCATTGTTGGAGCGCATGGGGAGCTGTAAACAAATAATGCCCCCAAGCCCCCACGGGGACTTTGAAGACAAATGGTGGCCGCCCGCCCGAGATCAGCCCTCACTCACCGGGCTCTTCCTCGCGGCGGGACTCCTCTTTGGTGCTGGCGCCCGCGGGGCTCTCCCTCACTCACGGGAGCCCCGCGCAGGCAGGCGCCAGAATCAGGAACGCCTCTCCTCTACACTTCACCCGGGCCCCCTCCTGGGACCCGGGACTCATATCTCAAGGCGTGCGGGGCTCTTGGCGCGTCTTCTCTCCATGCTCCTCTCCCTGCACAGTCCAGCGCGGGCTGGGCTCCCACCTGGATTCTCTGTGGACTCTTCTGGGACGATCGCCAGTGCGGGGTGGGCTCTCGCCTGGCTTCTACTTCACGCAGGGCTCCCACCAGCTCACGGGAGCCCTGCTTAGGCTGTTTCCGGACTCCGGCCCCGCCCACAGTCAGGCGCGGGTGCCTGACGTCCGGTTTTCGCGCTCTCCTCTCGGCGGCTCGGGCCGCGCGGTGATTCTTGGCACTGGACGCGGGGTGGGCACCCGCAAATAGCATCCAGCGCAAGTGGGGTGGGCACCCGCCATTTTAGGCAACAATAAAGCGGGGTGGGCTCCCGCTCAGAAACCCAACAATGCGGGGGAATCCCTACGCCGGGGATTCCCTCTAAACGGGATAGAAGTGCTCCTCCTCAGCTGCAGGGAGCACGGCGCTATGAAAAGCGCTTTTAGGAAATAAAAGTAAAGCGCTCACAGGGCGCTAGGGAGCCAAAGTCCAAGGAAGGGGTTGAGGGGCAGAGCTGGGCCCAGGGGCCAGCACACAGGGCCCTCCAGCAGGGAGGCAGCCCCCATGGCGGTCCCTCCTGGGCCCCAGCAGCAGCAAGCCCCCCCCCTCCGTCAGGAACAGAACAGGAACTGAACAATTTCATGGGGTCACAGCCCCTATATTTATATGCCCTTTTCCTTTGTGACACAGCACAGGGCTTGGGGATACCAGTCAGAACTGGTTTAGGGGAGCTTTGGAGCACTTTGTTTTGCTCAAGCTCCTCTTCCCTTTCACAGGACAGGCTAGGGACATCAGACACACCACAGGAGGTGGAGCCAGCATTGTAGAGGGAAGGCACAGCCCTATTCAGGTCCCAGGTGCAACTCCTCCCACCCATCTACATGGAGATCTCTCCATTCAGCCCTGCGCTGACTCACCCTGCCCCTCCTGGAGCCACACACACCTCCCAGCCCCTGTCACTCACAAGCCAGACATGCAATTCACATCAGGCAGGCAGACACAGAGCACACAGAAATGCCAACTTCTAGAAGTGACATTTCTCCACCAGTCACCATAAATCTGCGCACACCATTGCGCAGCATTTATTCTCACGAATTCAGACATACTAGACTGGACCACAGTGCTAAAGTGCCCAGAGACTTAAAACTACTAACATACAAGGCTAAAAGTTTAGGGGTGAACCTGCCAAAAAGGGCCAAGACCAAGAAGGGCGAACAAAGCAAACACAAGGAGATGATGGACGGAGCGCTGAAACTTTTCAGACACTCACCCCCAGTCTCAGATCTGGGTTGAATCCATCATCATTCTTTAGCTCACTTCGCCACCTCAGTTCAGACCCAGCTATATGCAAATCAGTCTTGACCGTGTGCCTCATGGGAACAGTCCAGCCCGAACTGCCAAGCCAGGTCTTCCCTGAACCGGAAACAAGCATCCTGGGACCAGTTTCTGGGTAACACCCTTCATCAGCCAGGCTAGCTTGAATCCAGTACCAAAGTGAGCAAGGGACCCACGTCTGGGCATACCCTGCCAACTTAGGGCGAACAAAGCAAACACAAGGAGATGATGGACGGAGCGCTGAAACTTTTCAGACACTCACCCGCAGTCACAGATCTGGGTTGAATCCATTATCATTCTTTAGCTCACTTCGCCACCTTAGTTCAGACCCAGCTATATGCAAATTAGTCTTGACCCTGTGCCTCATGGGAACAGTCCAGCCCGAACTGCCAAGCCAGGTCTTCCCTGAACCGGAAACAAGCATCCTGGGACCAGTTTCTGGGTAACAGCATTCATCAGCCAGGCTAGCTTGAATCCAGTGGCAAAGTGAGCAAGGGACCCACGTCTGGGTATACCCTGCCAACTTAGGGCAAACAAAGCAAACACAAGGAGATGATGGACGGAGCGCTGAAACTTTTCAGACACTCACCCCTAGTCACAGATCTGGGTTGAATCCATCATCATTCTTTAGCTCACTTCGCCACCTCAGTTCAGACCCAGCTATATGCAAATCAGTCTTGACCCTGTGCCTCATGGGAACAGTCCAGCCCGAACTGCCAAGCCAGGTCTTCCCTGAACCGGAAACAAGCATCCTGGGACCAGTTTCTGGGTAGCACTCTTCATCAGCCAGGCTAGCTTGAATCCAGTGGCAAAGTGAGCAAGGTACCCACGTCTGGGCATACCCTGCCAATTTAGGGCGAACAAAGCAAACACAAGGAGATGATGGACGGAGCGCTGAAACTTTTCAGACACTCACCCCCAGTCACAGATCTGGGTTGAATCCATCATCATTCTTTAGCTCACTTCGCCACCTCAGTTCAGACCCAGCTATATGCAAATCAGTCTTGACCGTGTGCCTCATGGGAATAGTCCAGCCCGAACTGCCAAGCCAGGTCTTCCCTGAACCGGAAACAAGCATCCGGGGACCAGTTTCTGGGTAACACCCTTCATCAGCCAGGCTAGCTTGAATCCAGTGGCAAAGTGAGCAAGGGACCCACGTCTGGGCATACCCTGCCAACTTAGGGCGAACAAAGCAAACACAAGGAGATGATGGACGGAGCGCTGAAACTTTTCAGACACTCACCCGCAGTCACAGATCTGGGTTGAATCCATCATCATTATTTAGCTCACTTCGCCACCTCAGTTCAGACCCAGCTATATGCAAATCAGTCTTGACCCTGTGCCTCATGGGAACAGTCCAGCCCGAACTGCCAAGCCAGGTCTTCCCTGAACCGGAAACAAGCATCCTGGGACCAGTTTCTGGGTAACAGCCTTCATCAGCCAGGCTAGCTTGAATCCAGTGGCAAAGTGAACAAGGGACCCACGTCTGGGCATACCCTGCCAACTTAGGCCATCTTGAGGAGCCGAGAGTGCGGGAGGCGCCCGGCTGAGTGAGCGGAGTGAACTCAGTGAATTTAAAGGTCCGCATCGGCGCCCCGGTGTGGAGACCGGGCCCGATTCAACCCGCATTAGCCCGGAGACTCGGCGCTGCCGATGCGAGGAGACGGGGTGAAGGACCGAGACGCGAGCCTGGGCCTGGAAAGACGCGAGCTTCGCCTCAGCGTTGCTGATGAGACCGGTACAAGGAATTTAAAGCATTGCCCAGAGCGCTGCCCCCGGAGCTGCTAGTGCTGACGCGGGGGGCTGCAAACCCTGCTAAGCCCGGCGCCGCTTTGAAAATTGCCTGCAGTGCGGCCAAGAGCAGTGGCCTGGGAATAGGACTCCAGGGGTGAAGACGCCCGTGGGCGCCCGAGCACTGCCTGACCTCAAGATGGCGGTCGGATTGGCCTGAAACTATCTGACCTCATGACCACGGCCAGCGATGATTTCAGACTGTCAGTGCGAGCGGTCCACCTGCAAGGTAGAGGTTAGCCTGTGGGGCAAATTCATGTTTAACTTGAATTGTAGGAGCTTGGGGGGCTTAGATGACAGCACGGACATCTAGAAAATCCCTGCCTGACTTCAACATGGCGCCCAAGACGAGACATGCCTGAACCTGACTTCGCGCCCGCTGTTTTGTAGAGGTGCTTATTCTTTATTTCTTTAATGTAGAGGACAGCCTGGAGGCAAAACGCCCATGATTGAGGTTTAGGAGCCTGGGGGGCTGAGAAGTGCAGCGGGGGCGCCCAGACACGATCTGCCAGTTAGAACTTTACTACTCCTAAACTGAGAAAAATCCTAACTTTAAGACTTTTGGTATTCACAGAAGGCATTTAGGAGTCCTAAAGTTAGGACTACTAACTTCTGTGAATACCGAAATTAGTAAGTTCATTCTGTGAATACCAAAATGAGTAAGTGTATTCTGTGAATACCAAAAAGTACTAACTTTACGTTTTTGACGTAAGTTAGTTCTGTGAATCAGGCCTGATGATCATTCCCCTCCTGGCAAGGAGGGACTATCTTGTTCAGGTTCCTATGGTCAAAAGAAGTTTCTTTAACCCTAGGGACACTGTTGCTTCCACCATCGGACTCTAGTCTCAATTTCTTCCTAGCTTTCTGGACTTCTAGGGACTCTTTGTCAAGGGCCAACTGATCTTGCCTGAGCCTAAGTCTTGCTTTCTCAAGTTCAAGCAGTTGGTACTCCCTGTCAAAAGAGTTGTTCCTCCTACTAGATATAGAGGTCCCTATAGAATGCCCTGAAGCATTGGATTCTCTAAAGGAGGATCTAATCCTCATTGGTCTACTCTGAACCCTTCCAGGAGGAACAAAGGGAGACCCACTTCTGGGGGCACCCTCTGTGCTATCTGCACTATCCTCTGGGGGGTCTGAGTTCTCCAGGTGGGAGTCATGAGACTCCCCCTGGTCAGAATTAAGGTTAACAAGGGGGTTCCCTCCTGACCCATCTTCTGTCCCTGGCCTACCCACTCTGTCCTGTTCATCTGACCCACTAGCTTTCTGTAGGTCATCCAACAGTAACACCTCTAGAAGGTGTTGAGTATTAGGGCCTTTCCCTGTCTTAAGCTTCCTGGAGGAACAAAGGGCCCTCAGTTCCTGGAACATGAGGTCACTATATCTAGAAGGCAGAGAGCCACTGGCATCTGGCATCTCCTTTAGAAGACATACTAGGTGTAGTGAGGTGTTGCACCTACCTAACCTAGTGGGAACTAAACTCTCTGAGGTTGGAGAAAGGGTTGTGCTAGACCCTTAACTTCCCAACCCTAAGTTCAGTAGAACTTACTTATTCTAAGCTTGTATTATATGTGCCTAATATTAGTGATGGTTTTTCAATTAATCCACACCAAGATTATCTGATAAAACAATGCAGGATTGATTCCCAACTGCTGCACACCAATGTGAGAGGCTGGCTCAGTATATGATGTACACTTAAGTAAGAGGACACCTTGCACTGATCCAGGCAATGCTTATGGTGATTTTAGTGGTCTTAGACAACCTTAGAAAGCTCTCTAAGTTTTAGCTGTGGAGAGCAACTTTCAGGCTTAGTCCAGAAGGAGTGTAAAGCAGCTTGTTTTACCAGAACACAATCTTATAGGTTAAGATTAAGTGAAAAAGAAACACACAGTGTATTTATAAAAATATGTATTTATTATAAGACACTCACTAACACATACAGATATCTCCTAGCTGGAGATATACACAAAGCACACAATACTTTGCAATAGAAACAGGTAAGTAGCACAGAATACACAGTGGTCACCAGGAGGTGACCAAACCATGTACTAAAATAATGGTATGAGAACCACAACTCGAGTTAGGACAATAGTCAGAGGACGTAGAAGTGCTGGGGACCCAATGAACCACCCAGGGTGAGTATCTAGGAGCCCCACGGAGGTCGTGTGCCCTGTGGAAACACGACCGCGTTCTCCGTACAAATCAACGTGTAAGCCATGGTTGCAATTTTAAAGAAGAAGGACCCTTTCCAGTGGACCCTGAAGAAACCCTGTGGAAGACAGAAGGTTGGAGAGCCACCCCACCCGTGGATACCTTAGGAAACAGGATACCTGCCCCAGGGGAGCCAGGTGCATAGGTGTGAAGTGGCGTCGGAAACCGTTGTCGAACCCAATGGAGGACTTAAGGATGTTGCTGCTGCTGGAGAAGGTGAAAGTGTCCGGTGGAACCTGAGGGTGGACTGAAGTCAAGAAGTACCTGAAAGCAGAGGGGACAGAGTCTATGCCACTTGGAAGTGACCAGGAGTCACGGAAGACAAATGCCTACCAATATCGGGTGTTGTAAGAGAGTTGACGGTGCCCTTGAGACTGCAGCAGTGAGGACCAGGCGACGCTGTGGAAGTCCAGGAGCCATTCATGAGCTGTTCCACATCAGATGTTGGGAGTTGAGGGGTCAGTGTCCGGCAGGAGCACCAACAAGCCTTGGCAACTACAAACAACTTGGAAGTAGAAGAAGGTGCAATGTCGGGACCAGCAAAGTCCAGGAGACTCACCACAAGCAAGGCAGTCAGGGCAGGGCCGAGCAATCAGGGGAGCCCAAAAGAATTCAAAACTGACCCTCAAGGGGACCCACAGGCCGAAGGCACTGGACTCGCAGAGGACCTCGAGCAGCCCAACAAAGATGCAGGCCCACGGTGCAAGTGTTGCGGTGCGGATGAAGACCTTGGTCACTGGAGATGCTTGAGGTTGGGGTTACTTAGAGCCCAAAGATCTTGGTGGAAGGAAGCCAACAAGCCTTTGCAACTGCAAGCCAACGCGGTGCACAGGGGTTCGGTTCCTGCAGCTCTGACGAGGGATACTGGCCTCAAACTTGGTGAGAGGACAGAGCAGGTCTCAAGGGATGTGGAGAACCACCACCTGCGTTGCTGAGCCTTTCGGAGTCTGTAGGAGCCCAGGATCAGCAGACCGTTCAGCTTGGTTGTGGTGCCTGAAAATGTAGGGAAGTGACTCCTTCACTTCAAGGGAGATTCCTTCAGGTGTCTTGGAGGTCCACAGACCCTGTACGGGTTCCTGTGTGGAGCATAGGCACAGACATTGAAGCAGACAAGGAGGGCGAAGAGATCAGGGGCAGCAGGAGTCTTCCCGGTTGCAGCCTTGATGCCCAGAGTGAAGTCCAGCAAAGTCCAGAGTGCCCAGATGGTCGAAGTTGCAGTGGTGTCTGAATTCTATCATGTCCCACGACGAATCTAGGGACCCACCCCCAGGTAAGCCCTTAAATACCCTAAGGAAAGGGCTGGGACGATATGGGGTCCCTCCCTAAGGAAAGGCTGGACAAGAGGGAGAATACTCCCCTGTCCTTTGTCCAGTTTCTGCCAGAGCGGGAGCCAACGGCTCCCTGAACTGGCTTGTGCTGGACTATGCATGGAGGGCACCAAATGTGCCCTACACGCAGACTATGTGGTGCTGGCAAGCGCTCCCACCCTGCCCCAATACACTAAACCCTGTCTGGGAGGTGGTCACATCTCCCTGTAACAGGATGCCTATTGTTCTGCCTTTCCTTGCTCGAGCTTTGCTCAGCAGCAGGAGGGCAGAATCATGTCTCTGGTCTGCAGCAGCCAAGTTGTGCTGTCCAGGTCTAGAAGACTGGTCCCGGGAGCACTGAGGGCCTAACGTAGGGCCTTTACAGTGCTTGGAATCATACCTCCCACACCGTTTACAGTGTGGGAGGTATGATTCCAATATGTTTGATACCAAGCACGACAGGGTTTGTAACAGCCAGTTTCGAGATGGTCATCGCTTAATGATGTGGTGCCCCTCTATATGTGATATGGCTGTCTCACAACCCTGGAGAATGGACTCCAAAGGCAGTAGGGGTGTCATGCTCATGCAGGAGCACCCTCACACTTAGAACCAAGCCCCCTGCCTTCAGGATTGAAAAGGCCTGCTGTAGGGGTGACTTATAGGTTTTAAGTGCAGTGACCTTAGATATAGGGAAAGCTATATCTTTTGTAAGTGGTGCTGGCACCAGCTTGCACAGGCTGCAATGACAGGCCTGTAGAGATAGTTTGAATGGTCTCCTATAAGTGGCATAATACATGCTTCACCCTATGGGGGACCTCTGGGTACCTTAGTACCATATACTAGGGACTGGTAAGGATATCCCAGTATCCAATCTGGGGTGTACCTAAGTACTTGCCATAACAATTTAGGGGAGAAAGCAGAGAGAATGGGGTCCTGATTAGCAGGATCCCAGTCAGATTAGTCATAAACAGCATTACATCAAGTAAAAAGTGGGGGTAACCATAGAAGCCGATCCTACTTTCCTACAGTGTGGAAGCAGGATGATGAGACGGCGTTGATCTGTCGGTTCATGGAGGAGTCTAGGATGATGCAGAGGTTCTGCGTGTGGTCTGTGGGTGTGGGGGAGGTTCCAAGTGCTGCAGCCACCAGTGGTCATCCCAGGCAGAGGGGGTGGGACCCATTATGAGGACTTTGGTCTTCTCTGAGTTGAGCTTGAGTTAGCTGAACTTCATTCAGGTGGCAACAGCCTTCATCCCATCATGAAAGTTGTTCTTGGCGACTGTGGGTTCGTTAGTGAGGGGGAGACTCAGCTGGGTGTCGTCGGCATAAGAGACAATGTCGAGTCCATGGTTTCTGACGATGGCTGCGAGCGGGACCATGCAGATGTTGAAAAGTGTGGGGAGCCCTGAGGTAATCTGCAGCTGATCTCTGTGGGTTCCGAGAGGAGCAGAGGTAGTCTGACTCTCTGAGCTGATCCATTCCAGGGCTTTGTCACAGATGCCTGCTTCATGGAGTCTTGTGCATAGGGTGCGGTGAGAGACGATATCTAAGGTGGCAGAGAGGTCCAGGAGGATGGGAGCTGCAGTTTCGCCTCAGTCGAGGAGGGTGCGGATGTCATCTGTGGTGGCAAGGAGGGTGGTCTTGGTGCTGGGGTTGCTTCAGAAGCTGGATTGGGAGATGTCCAGGATGTGGTTCGCTTCAATGAACTCGAAAAGTTGGGCGTTGATGTCCTTCTAAATGACCTTGGCTGGTAAGGGAGAAGAGAGATGGGTCTGAAGTTCTTGAGGTCCGTCAGGTCAGCAGAGGGTTTTTCAGCAAGGGGTTGTTCGCTGCGTGTTTCCAGTCTTCTGGGAAGATGGCGGAGTTGATGGAGCAATTGATGGTGCAGCAGAGTTCGGAGGCGATGATGGTGCCTGCTCTGTTGAAGATGTGATGCGGGCAGGGGTCCAATGGTGCTCCGAAGGGGATGCTCATCATGATCTTGAGGGTGTCATCCATGGTGAGGGGGTTTCAGCTGAGTAGGGTCTGATGGGGTCCGGCGTTGGAGGGTGTGGTGGTTGCGGGAGGGTCTTGGGTATCGAGGCTTTCGAATCTGTCGTATATCTCCTTGATCTTGTGGTGGAAGTAGGTGCCGGGGTTGATGCAGAAGTTTTGGAAGGAGGAGAAGTCTGCTGTCTCTGTGCTGAGTGTGGTGAAATCTTTGACCACGGCGAAAAGTGCGTTGGTGTTGATCCTTTCTTGTACGGATGCTTTCTTCATTGTTCTAATGAGATTGTGGTGTGCAGTGGCATCGGTCTTGAAGGCTGAGTGGTCTTTCTTGGTCTTACTGCTCCTGTATCTCTTCTTGAGCCTTCTACAGGTGCATCTGGATTCATGAAAGGTGGGAGAGAACCAGCTGGCTTTCTTGGATTGTCGCTTGCTTGGGGCTTTCTTCAGGAGAGCCAAAGTGTTGGCGCAGTCAGAGATCCATCAGTGGAGGTTGAGTGCTGCGGTGTTGGTGTCTGTGGATGTCGGTGGAGGGGTTTTGCTGAGGGAAGTGGTGAGCTCTTCTTCGGTGACCTTGTTCCAGCTTCTACAAGGGTAGTGGTGGGCGTGGTGTTGTACGGTGGGTTTGGTGAAGGCGAAGTGGACGCGGAGGTGGTCGGTCCACTGGAGCTGAAGGTGATGTTGTCGCTGGTGGAGAAGATGGTGCCGAGCATGTGTCCCGCTGAGTGGGTTGGGGAGGTGACCAGTTGTTTGAGTCCGATGGTGGTGAGGCTCTCCAGCAGGGATTAGGCGTTTTTGTCATTGGGGTTGTCCAAGTGAAAGTTTAGGTCGCCGAGGAGGATGTAGTCTGTGAATGTGAGAGCGGTGGGTGCAATGAAGTTGATGATGGAATCACTGAAGAGTGGGTAGTGTCTAGGGGGTCTGTAGATGAGGATGCCACAGAGGGTGGTGTTCTGGTTGGTCTGGACCTGGAAGTGGAGGTGTTCCATGTTGGCTGAGAGGTCGTCCGCATGGGTGGTGAGGCGCAGGGTGCTTTTGTGTATGATGGCGATGCCTCCCCCTGGTTTGTTGACGCAGTCCTTGTGGATGATCTTGTAGCTATCTGGGATGGTGGTGGTGATGTCCGGGGGGAGGTGGAGTTCATCCAGGTTTCCGTGAGGAAGGCGATGATGGGGTCGATGGAGTCAAGCAGGTCCCGGATCTCCACGGCATGTTTGTGGATGGAGCGTGTGTTGAGCAGGATGCAGTTGAGGCAGTCGGGTCCGGTGTTTGTTGGTTGTGCAGTCAGCGGGATTGGTGTGCAGTGGCAGGTGTAGGTGCTGCTGAAGTTCCAGCAGGAAAACAGGCCTTGGGTATCTATCGGCTATGCCTGCCGGCAGGTGGTGTGGTGTCCAGTGTTGAGTGCATGGAGGGCACTGGCATCGTATTGTGGATGGTCTGAGAACCAGGGTCCGTGACACTGGGCGTGGTCCAGGCACAGACGAGCTTGCCTTTGACGCACCTCCGGCATACCCACTGCGCGCCGCCGTGCAGTGGCCGCCATGAGTAATGTGAGGGGTAAGGCTGGATAGTTGGGAGGTGGGAAAGTGGGTTGCAGGAATCGACACTGGAGGGGGGCAGGGCTGTGGGGGACGAGCAGCTGCAAGGACACGAGAAAAGGCACAAAAAGGAGAGAGGAGAAAGTGAAAACAGTGAGAAAAAAGCAAGCAATAGAAAGGAAGGCAGAATGCAGAGAAACAGATGGCAGAGCAGCAGCAGAGAAGCTCCCCACTGGACCACCAGGGATGAGGTGCAGGTGGGTGCTTGTGGGTGGAGGAGGGCCTTGGACCACTGACCAGATGGTCAGCAGCAACAGCTACGGGGGCAGCAGCTACCAGGCGGAGCTGTGTAGGGAAGGGAGCGGCCGCCATAAGTAGTGTCAGAGTGAGGGCTGTACAGTTGGGAGGTGGGGAAGTGGGAATCGGTGCTGGAGGGGGCGGGCCGCAGAGGACAAGCAGCAGTAGGGACACAGGAAAAGGTGCAAAAAGGAGAGAGGAGAAAGTGAAAACAGTCAGAAAAAAGCAAGCAAGAGAAAGGAAGGAAAAAGAAAGGCAGAGAGACAGAGGGCAGAGCAGCGGCAGATCAGAGGTGCTCCCCACTGGACCACCACGGATGAGGCGCAGGCGGGTGCCTTTGGGTGGAGGAGGGCCTCGAACCACTGACCTGAGGGTCAGCAGCAGCAGCTACGGAGGCAGCAGCTACCAGGCGGAGCTATGCAGGTAAGGGAGCAGTCCACTGACAAGATCAGTAGATTGCACTTTCACAATTGCAGCAGCCACCATAAGTAGTGTGAGGGGGAAGGCTGGACAGCTGGGAGATGGGAAAGTGGGAAGCAGTAATCGGTACTGGAGGGGGGAGGGGATAAGCAGGAGCAGGGACACTGGAAAAGGTGCAAAAAGGAGAGAGGAGAAAGTGAAACAGGGACAAAGGTGAAAACAGTGAGAATAAAGCAAGCAAGAGAAAGGAAGGAAAAAGAAAGGCAAAAGGCAGAGAAATAGAGGGCAGAGCAGCGACAGAGCAGAGAAGCTCCTCACTGGACCACCAGGAATGAGGCGCAGGCGGCTGCCTGTGGGTGACGGAGGGCCTCGAACCACTGATCAGAGGGTCAGCAGCTACGGGGGCAGCAGCTACCAGGCAGAGCTGTGCAGGGAAGGGAGCAGTCCACTGACACGATCAGTGGATTGCACCTTCACCGCACAGCAGCCACCATAAGAAGTATGAGAGGGAGGGCTGGAAAATAAGGGAGCAGGAAAGCGGAACTCAGCGCTGGAGGGGGTGGGGACAAGCAGTGGCAGGGACACGGAAAAGGGTGCAAAAATGAGAGAGGAGAAAGTGAGAACAGTGAAAACAGTGAAAACAGTTTTAGGAAGCTGGCTCTGTATATACTATACCAAAATGAGGTATAGTGTGCACAGAGTTTAGTGGAACCCCAAAGGTAGGCAGAGGTAAAAGTAGATAGCACCTTACTCTCTATTTGTGGTAGTGTGGGCGAGCAGTAAGGCTTTATCAGAGGGTAGTGTTAACTGTTAAGCATTTGTTGTACACATTCAATCAGCAAATGATTGCACACACTCAAAGACTGAACTCAGACCAATTTGCTTTGTATAAAAATATTATTTAGATATATTTATTTCTTAGAACCAAGCAAGCCTTGCACAGGTAAGTGATTTATACTTTGCAGTAACAATACAGTTTGAATTGCAGTTGTATATATACTTTGGTTTGGTTACAGTAGAATTACGTGTAATGCAATACCTTAAAATATTGTACAGATACTTTATAATGACTTTTCAATAGCAGGTCATGTATATTACTTTGCAGATTACTTTTCTTACATAGTGTAGTATACCTGGATACTGCACTGGGCCATTTCCTGTAAAAAGGTAAGTAAATGCGTTTTGGTTATTTGTACACAGTCGTATAGACTTATATAGATTTCCCAACTCCACACTTAGAAACTTTTCCATAGAAAACAGTCAATGTTATCCTATGGGAGGAAATAGAGTTATCGGTTAACAGGTAAGTACTTTGTTGTGGGAGTTGTTTTTCTGGGGTTAGACTCAGGGGTCTCCCAGGGTCGAGGATGCACTCTCAAAGCACCCTCAGTGGCATTAGGGCGGCCGGGTGCAGAGTGCTGAAGCCCACTGTTATCCAATGGGGGATAGGAGGCCTCCGGTTGGTGGCTGCTCAAGAGCAGGCCACAAGATTGTGGGAGCAAAGCTCCTGGACTTTAGCTCAGGGCAAATGTGGGTTCAAATTAGCACCAAAGGTACACCCTCAGCGGCACTAGGGCGACCGGTTTCAGGGTGCTGTTTTAGTATCGGGTGCCCTATTACTTTCAATGGGGATTCTCCGGTTTGCAAACACACTGCAGGCTCGGGGACGAAGGTCTTCTGGGAGCGACCACCACTTGGAGAGGTAAGTTGGGATGCTGGAGGTTGGCTAGACACTGTAAGTTGGGCCACCCAAGGCCGTGGGGCATGTGGTACAGGGGTGTCTTTTAGGGTCGGATCTTACCAGCTCCTGTTCGCGTTTGGGGGGACACTCCGGATTGAGGCTGCAGGCATCGGCTGGAGGCTTGAGGCAGGTCAGGGATCACTGGATCTCGGGTCAGGATCACTGTGGAAACCTCCTCATGGTGTTGGGCCACTCGAACTCGGGCAGTGGGCGACAGGTGCAGAGTGGTGCAGACTCGCGGATTTTGACGGAGCTGGAGTCTGTGGGTGAGCAAATCCGGTGTTCACAGGAGACAAAGTCTTTTCTTTGGAAGGCAGGGCAGGTCCTCGGGGTTCTTGAGGTTGCTGGCTGCAGAACACACCGGAGTTTCGCTTCTGCAGGTTTGAGGTGGGGACAGGCCAGTAGGGCTGGGGCCAAGTCAGTGGGCGTCCTCCTCTTCTTAGCTTCGGCACGGCTGTTCAGTCCTTCTTCTTCTTTTACTCGTTTCTTGTCTGAGGAGGCAAGGTTCAGGGGTGCCCCAAAATAATAGATTTAGGGGCTGTTAGAAATGGGATTTCTGGTTGGCTAAGGCTTGCGCCAAAGCC
>CAWUFW010024967.1:0-51883 GCA_963921515.1 Calotriton arnoldi | reverse complement strand
CTTCCGCGGCTGCAAGCCACGCTCCCCCCTCATGAGCATTGTTAATAAAAAGATTTTAAAAAAAATAAAAATACATTGTAAAGTATAATTTAAATAAGAGTATAAAATATATACAATCATTTAGTACATACTAATGAAACATGTTAAAATCATGTTAAACATATAGATATATATTCAAAAAGTCAAGAAATGTTAAAAAATGTAAATAATTATTAAACATGTAAAACATATCAAACAATGTTATAAGTATTATGCAAAAATGTAAAGTATATACAATTTTTTAATATTTATTAATAAAACATATGTTAAAATAATGTCAAAAAATTACATATAAAAACAATTAAGAAATGTTAAAAAAGTTACCAATGTAAAATAAGAGTTGAAAATATACAATAAACAAAGTCATTTAATATGATTTATCTGATTTTCTATTACTAAACAATAATGATTTTTTTATTTGCTTCACTTTATATATTTTTTATTTTTACTTAAAATATATATGATTCAAAACATGAAACAATAGAGTTAATAAAAATTGGAAACAGATAAAAATAGAAAAATGTGTGGCGTGTTTATATGCAGAATTTGGGGAAAGTGTTAGACATTAAAGGGGTGAAATGTACTGATCCCTCTCCAATCTAACCATATTAAGGGAAGGTGTTGGTCACAAAAGGGGTGATATTTACTATTCCCACTCCAAGCTGAACCAATTTGGGAAAGGTGTTGGACAATAAAGAGTTGAAATATACAATATCCACTTCAAAGTAAAACATTTTACATAACATATTACAAAATAAAATACATATTTTCACCTTTTTATTTATATAAAATTAACTAAAATGTTATCTAAAATCATGCGAATCTAAACTACAAACCTTTATATACATATTTATATTTTAAATTATGAAATTACTATTTTAATCACTATTAAAAATGAATATATTGTTTAAAACATTTACTACCATTCATAAGCTTTACACACTAAAAGAAAAATAAATTCATGACACAAAATTAACAATCATAAATTAAACTAAATATTTATATACATTTTATATTTTACATTTTTTTAAACCAAATTAACTTAAAATTGAAAATCATTCTTACATAAAAATGAAATAAAAAAATTATAGAATAGTAAATATTTTTTTTAAAAATGTAGAATTTTCAATTTTAACATGAACATATTTCTAAATATTCTACCTAATTAAAAAATGTATCTGTTTTTAATATTTTAGATTAAAAAAAATCTTATTTACTGAAAACATATTTAATACCATTAATATATATTTTAATTAACATATAATAAAAATATATTAATAATATTAATAAAATACATATAAACATTTGTAATTGTTGATTTGCATATCTTTAAAATCATTAACTTACAATTTAAATGTAAAACAATGTTTTTTCAAATCTCCCCGCCTTTAGACCCTGAAAACTCAATATACTGCTGCATAGGTAACTTTCTGTTTTTACGATGCTTGCTGTATTTGTGACTACTGATGTGCCATTTGGTGCTTTTCTATTTGCTTAAACATAAGCCGTGTTTCAGCCCTGAGCTATATCGAGACACCGAGTGTTGTACAACGGATACGTCTTTGGAGGACTGACCCTATATTTGTGATCGGTGCACAGCAGGAAGTGATAGAGATTGCTAAATGAAGGTTATTTCAGCTTTTAACATCTGGGGACATCTCCTAATTAAAATATGTATGACCTTGGTTAGCGGTAGTTCTTCTGTTTTCCCTCTCTGGTGAAGCTTTGCATTTGTTTTCCCCAATAGCGAAAGGATATCTGACCCCTGGGTTGAGCTTGTTCTGGTTCCAGGACAATAAAGTGGAAACCACCATAAAGGTTAACCCCTTGGCATATGAGAAGGTTTGATGTTTTAGGTAATTCTAGTTATGATCTGTGAGGATATCTTTTAAATGTTCAAAGTTACACTCTTGCTAGTATCGGATACAAGACTGCACAAACAAAATGTGTGTCTGTCCAGATACCGGGTTTAATAAGGCCATAACGGTCATACACTATGGAACCTAGTATCGGTGCTACTCATGAGGCGAAAGAGCCGACAAATGAACCAAGAGTGCCCTTACCTCTTCAATTGTTACTCCTCCCTCTATCTTCTTCCTCAACAAACATGGCACAGCTTGCTCGCTTTCCATGCATCACGTCTCATTTTAAATGCAGGAACTCCTACGCCTTGTACGAGCAGCTAGACCGCTAGACCGCTTGATTGCTGCACTACATATAGTGTCCTAGGAAAAGGAAAAGACATATTTTTTTATATATCTCCCCTTGATTGTTTTATCAATAGAATCATACTTCAAATATCCAGTGAGAGGCATCCAGACTAAAGTTCTCCTCATCCCCCTAATCATTGGATAGGGTGAATTTTTCAGTAGTTATCCTTAGGTCCCAGCCTTGAAATTTCTTCATAAGGACCCCTAGCAATAGAGCGAGTATTTTCCTTACTAATCCGAAGGTTCTAACGAAAGGATTTCTTCATTGAGACCCTTTTGGTTAGTTTTCAGAGAAAAAAATCAAAAAAAGTTCCTTTCACCTTGCGTTTCTTCATATCAGAGGACCATGGTTTGTTTTTTATTTTCTCCAATATGAGCCACCTCAAGTCATTCTCTGTATGGTTCTCATCAACACAGTGCTTGACCATGTGGGCTTGCATTTTTTTTTGATCTTATGGCGGATTTATGTTCTCCGTAACGTGTTCGAAATTCTCTTCCCGTCTCCCCACACATATCGGAGATCACAGGGGCATAAAATAAGATAGATAACCTTACTACTCAATTCGTCGTATCATTTAAGATAAAGGAGTAATCATTGTGTTTCCAGGCTATTATACCAGTAGGGCCGGCATGTCATGTGCCACAGTGGGGATTGCCTTTCACAGAGGCAGCGTCTAATATTGTACTCTGTTGTGTTCTCTCCTTCTGTTTTAGACTGGAATGTACTAGTTTATCCCTAAGACCTCTTTGTGGATAAGTGGGTTAATTAGTAGTCCATGGCAAAAGTGCCAGTTATTGTTACCTTAGGGCGTGAGTTATCCCTGAAGGATGGGGCTCCCAAGGATATTAATTGCTCTGGGAGGGGAGCAGCGTGGACTCCTCCCATTTCTTTGCACAGCTGGGCCCTGAGGGTTGGGGTCCCTGGGGCTAAAATCGGCCAAGGCAGGGGGAAGCGTGCCCCCTCCCCTTAATTTCCGATGGCCGGGCCCCAGGGGTGGCGTCCCTGACACTGAAATTGGCCCAAGAGGGGGGGCCACATGCCCCTCCCACTTTACACTAAGGCTGGGCCCCGGGGGATGGGGCCGAAAACTTCCCCAGGGGGCATGCGGGTCCCCTCCCCCTTCTGTTATTTGGCCAGGCTGTATGGATGTGGTCCCCAGGTGAAATCAGCCTGGGGAGGGGAGGCCACACTCTCTCCCTTCCCTAATTATAATGCTAATTAAACCCCAGGGACCTGGCCACCCCAGGGGCATTAAAAAAGCAAGCATGGGCTTTATTTTACTGTGGATTCACAGATCCTCTGCGAATTTGCAGTAAGATTTAAGCAAAAACATTTTTTGCCCCAGGCAGGATCCCTGTGGGACCACACCGTCAGGCCTAGGGGTCAGGGTATTCCTACCATGCTCCCATATGTATTTTTGGTTGTTTTTTTCTTCAGACTCTGCAGAGTCCGAGTCTCAAGATGGCTGCCATAGCTTCTTGATTAAAGCGTTGGCAGCCAATCAGATCTCACCATGAGATCTGTCGGAACTGCGTCCCTAGATATATATAAATCTTTTATCTTTAATAATTCCAAATCTACTGAATGGATTTACACCAAATACCAAAAAGGGCTCTTTCTGAAGAGCTAACTTTCTGCCAAATTTGGTGTAATTTCGTACAGCATTTCGGGCTGTAGTCTTTTTCAAAATCCCTATGGGGAAAACGTGTTTTGAGACCCCCTCGTTTTTCTCCCCCTCCCCGATTGATGACTCACCCAGAAACTTTCCAGATAGACGCTGAACTGAGTGGCATACTAGTTTTGAAAATTTCATGAAGATTTGCCAAATGGCACCAAAATTATTAGCAAAACAAAACGCACTTTCCTATGGTAAGTAAGTCCTAACTATAACATCCTAGTGGCAACCGCCATTAGGTAATACATAAATATATATATATATATATATATATATATATATATATATATATATATATATATATATATCGAAACACCAAGCTCTCCAAACCTCCTCGCGGCGAAAAGAGAGTCACGAACTCTAGTGGGTAAATTGGCATGAAAGTTCTTTATTCCTCACAAGCCTCCGTATATATATCACTTAATACAAATAACTGTTCATGGTCTGAGAAAAACAACATGCTGCTCCAAGTTCCCTCTGGTAAAAAACAAGAAAACTATGTTATATATTATGTAATTTGTAGAAATAATTCAAATAGGTTGTTCAATTTGTAAGATCCAAAAAATATGTTTGAATCATTTCAAGATTCAATCAATTTTCACGTATATGTTTTGGTTACTCTTGCGATGTAACAATGCATTTATGAATAGCTGTGATCAGTTAAATGTATTTAATTCACTACAGTTATATTGAAGATAAGTACTGTTGCATTTTAGATTTATGTTTTATCTAACAGCCCTGAAGAAGCGACAGAGCTGCGAAACATGTGCTGGCTGTGTGGTAGTGAACAAAATTGTGCAAGAATAAACTAATCATTTGGAACAGCATTTTGGAAGAGTTGTTTTTTCTCATACCATGAACAGATATTTGTATTAATCTATACATACACTGGTTGGGTACCAGTGATCTGAGAATTAGCACTCGGCAATATTCCTGATACCCAATTAGTGTGTATATATGTGCTGGAGTCTACTTTACGCTGTGTTGCCGCTTAGGGGTGTTGCATGGTACCGGGCATGGCACCCAGCATGGAGTAGAATTACAAACAAAGTACGAGTACACGCACTCAGGATGAGAAATCCAAAAGACTTTAATGAAGGTACTCTAGCCCCTGCAATGCGTTTCAGCCCCACAGCCTTGATCATGCATGGGAGTTCAGTGATACTTACCACAATAGTATGCGTAGGCATCAACATAAATAAAATTTGGATATGTCTGTAACCAATGCAACAAGCGATTGTACAAAAACACAGTGGTGTGCATGAGTTTAACAAGAGTAAATAAGTAAATGTATCATGTGGTGGTGCAAACTATCGGCCTGCAAACAAATATGATACAATTTTATAAAAATTTGAAATAAAGTTGACACCAGTAATTGTTGTACTCAAACTAAAGCAGCCAAAGTGGGTTTAACAAACAAAGTTTTTGCACATCAACTCTGCACCAATGAAATTTCTCAGCACTTGCTCTGCACAAGAAACTGTCATGAGTTTGATACGTATGAGGGGTACAACCCTAGGCAAAATGAGCCTATTGGATATGGAGTGTCCGTAAATGGAGCCCCAGTGGGCATGGAATTCGACACACAGTTGGCAAGAGACTACAATAGTGCTACCTCCAGAACTGTTGCCATATGGTCTCAGTGTCAGGGCACAAGGACTGTATACCCTCAGTCAAACAAAAGGGAAATAGATCATTGTGCCAGCCTGTGCCACTAGACCCCTAAAAAAGGGATACTGCTTATGTGGGCAAAGGTATAGCTATCCCAGTATGCGAGTGCCTCTAGGAACTGCCCTCCCCAAAAACTGTACTCCAAAGCAGTTAGCAGTCGCAATAAAACTTTTGCCAGCTAGAAAATGTGAAAATCAAAAGTGACAAAAACCAAACCATATCACCCAGTGAGTCAGTAGTGTCCTAGAAGATTAGGGAAGGGTGTCCCGGCCTCCTCTCAGAACCTAGCATGCCAGGTGAGAGTCCCTTCCTCTCCTCCCTAAAACTAAGAACAAAAATATGGTATTACAAGTTGCAGAGAACTTCTGAATAAAATGCATACGCGTCAAAATCAGAATAAAAGCAGATATACATCATTCTAAATGAACATATAACTCTTCATCACAGCTTAAACCATAATGGGTTTTAGTATTCAGCTCAATGGTAAGCTTGGATTCTCTTTTACTCAATGTTGCAGTCCTGTCCCCACCCCTGGGATCCAGTTTAATATGTTCTGCACCGAAGAATTTCAGCTGTTTACAATCACTATAATGGTATTTCTCAAAATGACGTGCCTCTGGGTAGTGCTTTTTGTGATTGGTAATGGCCCTGGTGTGCTCTAAGATCCTCTTGTACACAGGATGTATAGTGCTGTCCACATACCAGAGGTCACAGGGGCATTGCAACACATAGATGACATACATCGTGCTGCAGATGATAAATTGTGTTCTGCATTTGCGCTTGGTAGTGTGGGGGATAGCAAAGTCTTTACTGTTGGTGGAATGTTTGGCAAGCTTTGCATTTCCCACAGGTAAAGAAGCCTGTGAGCTGGTGTCCAAAGTTGTTATGTGCCCACTCAGATGCCCCTACTTCAGTCTTGACCAGCATCTAATTCTGCGGTATGTTATGCAAGCTGTGACGCTGATTGTCTCCCCGATTACCGGGTAGGATTTCAGAAGATCCCAGTTTTTAGCCATAATCCCACTTACTGCTCCTGAATTGCTGTTAAATGTGGTGATTATTCTGATGGGGTTATCCTCACGGTTCTTAATGGTCTTACTGTTGGGCCCGAATAAGATCTCAATCCTAGATTGAGTATTAACCCTTTGGGTGGTTTTGTCTAAGACCATTTCGGATAACCTCGTTGGATAAAGAGTTGTATCATGTTTTCTTGTTCTGTCAAAAAGGTGGCATCATCGCTACAGTTTCTTTTGGCATACACTAGTTCACCGTATGGAATGCTCCACTTTAACTGGCTAGGATGACTGCTTAATGCATGGCAAACAAAAGGAGATGATGGACGGAGCGCTGAAACTTTTCAGACACTCACCCCCAGTCACAGATCAGGGTTGAATCCATCATCGTTCTTTAGCTCACTTCGCCACCCCAGTTCAGACACAGCTATATGCAAACCAGTCTTGACCCTGTGCCTCATGGGAACAGTCCAGCCTGAACTGCCAAGCCATGTCTTCCCTGGACCGGAAACAAGCATCCTGGGACCGGTTTCGGGCTAACAGCCCTCATCAGCCAAGCTAGCTTGAATCCAGTGGCAAAGTGAGCAAGGGACCCACGTCTGGGCATACCCTGCCAACTTAGGGCGAACAAAGCAAACACAAGGAGATGATGGACGGAGCGCTGAAACTTTTCAGACACTCACCCCCAGTCACAGATCTGGGTTGAATCCATCATCGTTCTTTAGCTCACTTTGCCACCCCAGTTCAGACACAGCTATATGCAAATCAGTCTTGACCCTGTGCCTCATGGGAGCAGTCCAGCCCGAACTGCCAAGCCATGTCTTCCCTGGACCGGACACAAAAATCCTGGGACCGGTTTCGGGCTAACAGCCCTCATCAGCCAAGCTAGCTTGAATCCAGTGGCAAAGTGAGCAAGGGACCCACGTCTGGGCATACCCTGCCAACTTAGGGCGAACAAAGCAAACACAAGGAGATGATGGACGGAGCGCGGAAACTTTTCAGACACTCACCCCCAGTCACAGATCTGGGTTGAATCCATCATCGTTCTTTAGCTCACTTTGCCACCCCAGTTCAGACACAACTATATGCAAATCAGTCTTGGCCCTGTGCCTCATGGGAACAGTCCAGCCCGAACTGCCAAGCCATGTCTTCCCTGGACCGGAAACAAGCATCCTGGGACTGGTTTCAGGCTAACAGCCCTCATCAGCCAAGCTAGCTTGAATCCAGTGGCAAAGTGAGCAAGGGACCCACGTCTGGGCATACCCTGCCAACTTAGGGCGAACAAAGCAAACACAAGGAGATGATGGACGGAGTGCTGAAACTTTTCAGACACTGACCCCCAGTCACAGATCTGGGTTGAATCCATCATCGTTCTTTAGCTCACTTCGCCACCATGGAGCAAACTATTATATGCCGTGTTTTTTTGTGTAATGTGGAGGTGAAAGTGTTCTGCACTATAAATCAAGGAAGAAACAAGGAGCAGATTCAATAGGTCCAGCACCCAAGCTACTAAATGGACAATCTTGCTCAAAAGAAGGGTAAATTGGGGTCACACACCTAAACACGCGTCAGCGCTGGAGTTCTTGTTTTCTTCTGTCTCCCTCTGAGATTGTTTATTTATGACAACAAAAAAATTGTGTATAAATGAAGTGTACCAATATGTTGTTTCAATTGATGAAATGATATTGTGTTGACGCCACTACTCTATCATCCGGCACTTTGTGGTTTTCCAGTGCTGCAAACTTTGTGTGTAGGGTGGGCAATTACAAAATGTAATTCTGTGAGTCTGTTGGATTTGTATGCATTTTAGGGTATATGTGAATGAATGAGTATGTATTGGTCTGACTGAATGAGTGTTTTGTAGTGTGTCTGTTACGCCTGGGCTATCAGTTTATTTGTTATCTACTTCACATTATCATGCTTTTTGTGATTTAATACAATAAACTTGATGTAATTTATTTCTAATATATTATTTGTTATTTCTTATTCTGTTTAAGAATTCCTTTGACACCTTTGTGTTCTGCTTGGGGGGTTAGGTATTCTTGCGTGTTTATATATATCAGTGACAATTAGCACTCTAATAATAGCTGTTAGGCAGCAGGGTTTTCTTTGTGAGTATTGCTTTGCTTTCCCCTGCTTCCCCTGCCTACTTATCTGATATGGGGCCCCCTTCCGTGTGATTGGTTTGGAAAGACGGAAGATCCACCGTTGTTCTTTGTGGAATAGAGTTTGTATGTCCCACTGGGTATTCGCCTCCAAGATTTGTCCATTTGAGGTCGTCAGGTGTGTGTTGGGCTTCCAGAAAATTTGCGATTGTGGTGCTGTGTTTGCATCGGATATTAGCGCGATGTTCAATAGTTCTTGTTTTGACAGTTCTGGTGGTCATGCCTATGTAATGGAGCTTACAAGGGCAAGGAATAAGGTATACATAATTTTTGGTGTTGCAGTTTGTGTTGCCCCTTCATGTCAAAGTATGTGTGTCATCCAGAGTGATCTCTTTGGTTGGCTCTGCAAGGTGACAGATCTCACAAGAACCACAGGGAAAGTGTCCTGTGACAGGGGGGAGGTTCCATAATGTGCGTTGTTCAGATCTCGGTGTGGCCAAGGGTCTCATTATACTAGAATATCTTGCAAATTCTGGGTGCGTTTAAACACAAAGCATGTGTTAGGGCGATGTTCAGAGACCCTGAATATAGTATTGGTCAATGTTTCCGTATAATTTTCTGTATATGGTTTGAGTTTGGTGTAAATGTGGTGATGCATGTGATGTTGTCATTTTCTTTGAATCTCTATTCCAGGAGGGCTTCTCTGTTGTTATTTTTAGCCCTCTTACCGGCCTGGTTCACAATTTTGGGTGGGTAGCTGCCGGCTCTTAGGTTGTCAATCAGTGCTGTAGCCTGTTGATCCTATTCCCTGATTTTGCTGCAGTTGCAGCAAAGACAGAGAAACTGTCCTTATGGGAGGTTATCACAAAGCGCCTTAGGATGGTGGCTGTTGTAGAGCAACAGGCTGTTGCAGCCCGTGGTTTTCTTGTAGCTAGTCGTTGAAAGCCTCCCATTGTTGATCAAGATCTTAAGATCCAAGAAAGGTAGTTCACTTGTAGAGATAGTCTTAGAAAACCTCAGGTAAGGATTGAGAGAGTTGATCCAAGTGAGGAAATCCTCACAAATATTGATACCGCCATTACAGAAGATGATGATATCATCTATGTAGCGATGCCATAGTTTAATATTGGTTTTGTATGGGTTTGCATCTGTGAAGATAAATTGTCTTTCAAAATCAGCCATGTACAGGTAGGCCAGGCTGGGAGTGAAGGTGCTTCCCATTGAAGTGCCTTGTATTTGATGGAACAACTGATCCTGGAATTGGAAAATATTTTCTTTCAGTGTGATCATAGCACATTCAGTGATGAAGCTCACCGGGGTAGTAGATGTCCACGTCTCTGCGAGGAATAGAGGCCTCTTGCGAGATGTTGGTGTATTGGGCCTCCACATTAAGGGTCATCAGAAGGTTGATTTAATCTAATTCGTTAGCTTCCTCAATGAGGTTAAGGACGTCCCGTGTGTCCTTGAGAAAAGAGGGGATCTTCTTCACCAGTGGTTGCAAAAAGTAGTCACAGAATTTGCCAAGGGTTCCAAGAGGGATCCAATGTCGGATACAATATGTCTGTCGGGAGGGGGAATGACCCCTTTATGAATCTTCAGCAGAATGGAGAAGTAGGGTATCCTATGTGTGGGGTTGGTCAAACATTTTGACTCATTTTTGGAAATCCATTCTTGTGATTCCGCTGAAGTGACCATGGTGTTAATTCTCGTGGTAAATCTTTCAGTCGGTCTCCATTGATCCGGAGGTAGTACCTCTAATAAGCCAGTTGACTGAGGCACTCATAGTTGCAGTCTGTAGTATTCAGAATGACTATAGAACCGTGGTTGTCCGCAGGTTTGATGGTTATAGTGGGGTCTGTGGAAAATATCCTTACCGCCTTCTGTTCTTGGGTAGACATATTATAGAAGGGTGTGGGAGAGTCCAGTTCTTCTACTTCCTTTAGGACAGCTTGCTCAAATGTAAGAACTTTGTTAGGTGTCATCCCAGTTGTGGGGGAGAACCTGGAAGGGGCGTGTAGACCAGAGTGCCTGGTCTGAAGTACAGGTTTATCCTGAAAGAAAACACAAAGTCTGATCTTTCAGACGAAGTTATGTAGTTCATTGGCTAGTCGAAATCTGTCTTTATGTGGTGTGGGCACGAAGCCTAGTCCTTTCTTGAGGACAGTGTTCTCAATGGGTGTGGCTCTTCTAATGGAAAGATTGACCACTAGTTTCATTGGTTGGCTTTGCTCCGAGCCTGTATCTATGTTTATGACTGTGGCTGCTGCCACCGTACCCATTTGTGTGACCCTCTTCTTTTTCCTCTGCCCCAGCCTCTGTCTAAAAATGGAGGATGAGTGAAGTGTTGTGGGAAAAGGGGGTGAGGTCTTTGTGGGGGCATGTGGAAGTGGGGGTGCAAGATTAAATTATGCCCAGGATAGGGCCATATCTGGTATCTGTTTATGGGTGGAGGTAGTGTGCCCCAATTGCTGCCATGGCTACCCCAGCTGTCTGCACTGGATGAGCTGCTAAATGAATTTTATTTTCTCCGAAGAGTGAAGGACCCATCATCGGATGAGGTATCCCCACTTGGGGCTTGATAGTCTTCTCTAGTGTAAGGGCATATCTTCTCTTTTTCACATTTTCTTAATATCTTTTTGCAGTTTGTTAATTTTTTGTTGCTTGAGGTAGTCCTTATGCTTGCCCATTTCAGAGTTATTTTCGGCTAGCCATGATTTGAATGTTGTGATGCTTATGCCTCCCTTCATATTGTTCTCTGCGGTGGTGATCCCGATAATAAGGGCCTCTGAGAGACGTTTGGCCGTGTTGATTATCAGGATCAACCAGTCGTGTGTGCACTTCCATGTGATTAAGGACCATTCTTGCATGAAACCGATATTCTCTAAGAATATACGAAGAGCTGATGCCACAAGAAACCTGTTGGGTGCTATGTAGGCCTTAAGGTATTCTGTCATGATTGCCGTGTGTAGGGCAGTCTTCACCTGCTGTTTTTTAAGAGCAGCAATTCAGCTCCAATTATCACTGTGGCTGTTAGAAGGGAACCATCCAGATGCCACCAGTAGGGAGGGGGTTCTGAGAATCACAGCTACGATATGGTCATCATAGCTGAGGCCTAGGTTGTTGTTCATGATGAGGTTAGGGTGGTAATGATCACGTGTGTATATAAGATGAACGGTGGGTGTGTGTGTGGTGATGCAAGGTATTGTGTCCTGTGTGAAGAAGCCCTCTAGCGCAGTCTTGAACTCTAAGTTTAAGCTCAGTAAGGGTAATGAGATTAAATATTTTATGTAACGTCCCACAGCTGAGCCGCCATACATAAACAATAAATCAGAGGAGGGACAAGGAGCAGTATCACTGCACCACACCAGTTTCCAATCATTTATAGGGTAGGTATACTTACCAGTTGTGATGAAATGCCATAGACCCTCCAGGCATTGAGGCATGAAACATGTTGACCCCACATCACCCTTGTTGATGCTATCTTAGAACATCATTACCAGTGATAGCTCCCTTGTTTTTACTTTGTCAAGGGGACCACTTTATTAATAAAAGTCTCCTCTGTACTTCTTAGACTATTTTAGATCACCTACACACCACCCTACACTTACACCCCCTGAATTGCATTCATCAATACGGCTAAGATCAAAAGATCTCTGCTAAAGAGACCCCACTGAGGGGTCCATTAGGCATTGCTGCTCCAGCCTGATGAGGAGCAACCCAATGATGAAACATGACACCCTTCTGGGTGTGTGAGGGCATTCAGATCTAATCAGTCGGATCTCCCCGGATTCCTCTGGTCTACCTGCCAACTCCTTCTGGCAGCCTTATCACCGCCCCCATGAGGAACTGCACCATTTTATGCTAGAGTGTTCTGTACTATGCAGACTTCAACTTCCAGGAATACAATATGCTCTCTACTCATGTTGGACAAAAAATCAAGGTTCAAGTTGCTATCATTTAAGCAGTTCACAAAATCAGTTACATCAAGTTCACTGCCCTGTCAGATCACAAAAAGGTAATCAATAAACCTAACCCAGAGTATAATCATGTTCATATCCTCGTTGAAAGCGGGTGCGGTGGACACCTGCTTCTTCCATCAGCCAATTAGCAAATTTGCAGAGCTAGGAGCAAAGTAGGTGCCTATCGCAGTCCCCTGTGTTTGTCTGTATAATGGTTTGTTGAAAGGGAAGATACAATTGGTAAGGAAAAACTGCATCATATCAATGTGCATCTGTGTGTGTGCATAGTAGCAGACTGGTCTCATCCTGAGGAAGTGTTTGCATGCCATTATACCATCCTTGTGTAAGATGCTAGTATAAAGATACTGGACATTGAGGGTCAATAACAGGAAGTCGGATTACCACGAAATATCCTCAATTCTTAAGAGGAAGCTCTTGGTGTCTGCAATCTGGGTGGGCAAAGCTCCAACTAGAGGTAGTAAGAAATGGTAAGTGTACCTCGACGTGTTCTCCAGAAGATTATTTCTTGATGACACTTTCAGTCCTAGAAGGGTTGGTAGGGGATTTGTGTACCTTGGGAATAAGGTATAATGTAGGTAGTCTAGGATATGGATGGATTGATACTCCTCTGTCTCTATTAGGCCTTTGCTCTTCTAAGTATTCAATTTGTCCCAAAATTGGGAAATGGTGTTCTTATACTCTGACTAGCTGATAATAGTGTAACAATTTCTGTCACTCAGTTGTCTGTTTGCCTCTCCAAGGTACATGACCACGATTTCCCCTCCATTATTGGTGGGTCGAATAACGATGCTGGTATCACTGGCTAGTGTCTCGATGGCTTTTCTCTCACACCAAGTAATATTTTTGCTAGCTCTGTTTCCTTTTGACTTGAGCTTTCTCAAATCCTTGACTATGCAGAGTGCAGAGTTGATCTGCAAAAACATTGGCTGCTTTACTTTGAGTACAACAATTACTGGTGTCCACTTTATTGCAAAATATTATAAAATTGTATCTTATTTCTTTGCAGGCTGATAGGTTACACCACAACATGATGCACTTGTGTATTTATTCTTGTTAAGCCCACACACACTGTATTTGTATACAATTGCTTGTACTTGATTACAGTCATATCTGAGTTTTATTTATGTTGATGCCTACAGATACTACTGTACGAGTACATGATCTTCGATGACATAAAAGATATATTACCAGCACCTGAGGACACCCCTTGTTTAGAATGTATAATGTATAAGCTTGTTTTGACACTGTTTTCAATCTAACTTGAAAACTCATCAGTGATGTCATTTGAGATGTCATCAGTGATGTCACTGACCATGTCATGAGTGATGTAATATGTGACATCATCAGCAGTGCATTGCGGGGGCGTGAGTTATAGTTAGCTCAACTAACTATAACGGCCGAATTTCTCTGGTTTTGTATGAGTAAAATGTCAAACTAACTATAACGTCCCTGAAACCTGTGGTTTTTTCAGTGAATTTCTAAGGTTTTTTAAATGCTAATTTCTAACTATAACGTCCCTGAAACCTATGGTTTTTTCAGTGAATTTCAAAGGTTTTTTAACTGCTAATTCCTAACTATAACGTCCCTGAAACCTCTGGTTTTTTCAGTGAATTTCTAAGGTTTTTTAAATGCTAATTTCTAAACATGCCTACATAGGTAGGACATGTGCAGAAAGAGGAAGAAATACGCAGAAAGAAGCAAGAGAAGTGCAGAAAGAGGCAACAGAAGTCCAGAAAGAGGAAGAAAGGTGCAAAAAGAAGCAAGAGAAGTGCAGAAAGAAGCAACAGAGATGCAGAAAGAGGCAAAAGGGTTGCAGAAAGAGGCAAGAGAAGTGCAGAAAAAAGCAAAAGAAGTGCAGAAAGAGGCAAGAGGGGTACAGAAAGAGGCAAGAGAAGAGCACAAAGAGGCAAGAGAGGTGCACACAGAGGCACAAGGGGTGCAAACATTTGCAAGAGAGGTGCAGAAAGAAGCAAGAGAAGTGCAGAAAGAAGCAGCAGAGGTGCAGAAAGAGGCAAGAGGGGTGCAGAAAGAAGCAAGAGAAGTGCAGAAAGAAACAAGCAGTGCAGAAAGAAGGAACAGAGGTGCAGAAAGAGGCAAGAGGCAAGAGGGGTGCTGAAAGAGGGAAGAGGTCTGCAGAAAGAGGCAAAAGGGTGCAGAAAGAAGTGAGAGGTGCTGCAAGACACAAAAGAAGTGCAGAAAGTATGAACAGAGGTGCAGAAAGAGGCAACAGGGGTGAAGAAAGGTAGAGAAATAGGCAAAGGGTTGCAGAAAGAAGCAAGAGAGCTGCAGAAAGAAGCAAAAGAAGTACAGAAAGAAGGAACAGAGGTGCAGAAAGAGGCAAGAGGGGTACAGAAAGAGGAATAAGGGGTGCAGAAAGAAGTGAGAGGCAGAAAGAAACAAAAGAAGTACAGAAAGAAGGAACAGGGGTGCAGAAAGAAGCAAGAGCGGTGCAGAAAGAAACAAAAGAAGTACAGAAAAAAGCAACACAGCTGCAGAAAGAAGCAAGAGGAGTGCAGAAAGAGGGAAGAGGGGTGCAGAAAGAGGCACAAGGGGTGCAGAAAGAAGCAAGAGAGATGCAGAAACAAACAAGAGAAGTGTATAAAGAAGCAACAGAGATGCGGAAAGGGGGAAGTGGGGTGGAGAAACAGGCAAGAGGGATACAGAAAGAAACAAGAGAGGTGCAGAAAGAAACAAAAGAAGTGCAGAAAGAAGGAAAAGAGGTGCGGAAAGAGGCAAGAGGGGTGCAGAAATGGGGAAGGGGGTGTGAAAGAGGCACGAGGTATGCAGAAAGAAGCAAGAGGGGTACAGAATGAAGCAAGAGAGTTGCAGAAAGAAACAAAAGAAGTGCAGAAAGAAGGAACAGAGGTACAGAAAGAGGCAAGAGGGGTGCAGGAAGAGGGGTGCAGGAAGAGGCACAAGATTTACAGAAAGAAGGGACAGAGGTGCAGAAAGAAGCAAGAGAAGTGCAGAAAGAAGCAACAGAGGTGCAGAAACAGGGATGAGGGGTAGAGAAAGAGGCAAGAGAAGTACAGAAAGAAGCAATAGAGACGCAAAAAGGGGGAACAGGGCTGGAGAAAGTGGCAAGATGGGTGCAGAAAGAAGCAAAAGAGGTACAGAAAGAAACAAAAAAAGAGAAGAAAGAAGGAACAGAGGTGCAGAAAGAGGCAAGAGGGATGCAGAAAGAGGGAAGAGGGGTGCAGAAAGAAGCACGAGTGGTGCAGAAAGAAGCAAAGAGGTGGAGAAAGAAGCAAGAGTAGCACAGAAAGAAGCAACAGAGGTGCAGAAAGAGGCAAGAGGGGTGCAAAAAGAGGGAAGAGGGGTGCAAAAAGAGGCACGAGGGGTGCAGAAAGAAGCAAGAGATGTGCAGAAAGAAACAAAGGAAGTGCAGAAAGAAGGAACAGGGGTGCAGAAAGAGGCAAAAGGGGTGCAGAAAGAAACAAAAGAAGAGCAGAAAGAAGCAACAGAGGTGCAGAAAGAGGCAGGAGGTATGCAGAAAGACAGATGAGGGGTGCAGAAAGAGGCACGAGGGGTGCAAAAAGAAGCAAGAGAGATGCAAAAAGAAGCAAGAGAAATGCATAAAGAAGCAACAGAGATGCAGAAAGCGGGAAGTGGGGTGGAGAAAGAGGCAAGAGGGATACTGAAAGAAACAAGAGAGATGCAGAAAGAAACAAAAGAGGTGCAGAAAGAGGCAAGAGGGGTGCAGAAAGAAGGAAGAGGGGGGTGAAAGAGGCACGAGGGGTGCAGAAAGAAGCAAGAGGTGTGCAGAAAGAAACAAGAGAGTTGCAAAAAGAAACAAAAGAAGTGCAGAAAGAAGGAACAGAGGTGCAGAAAGAGGGATGAGGGTTGAGAAAGAGGCAAGAGAAGTGCAGAAAGAAACAAGAAGTGCAGAAAGAAGGAACAGAGGTGCAGAAAGAGGCAAGAGGGGTGCTGAAAGAAGGAAGAGGGCTGCAGAAAGAGGCAAAAGGGGTGCCGAAAGAAGTGAGAGGTGCAGCAAGAAAAAAAAGAAGTACAGAAAGTATGAGCAGAGGTGCAGAAAGAGGCAACAGGGGTGAAGAAAGAGGGAAGAGGGGTAGAGAAAGAGGAAAGGGGTTGCAGAAAGAAGCAAGAGAGCTGCAGAAAGAAGGAACGGAGGTGCAGAAAGAGGCAAGAGGGGTGCAGAAAGAAGCAAGAGAAGTGCAGAAAAAAACAAGAAGTGCAGAAAGAAGGAACAGAGGTGCAGAAAGAGGCAAGAGGGGTGCTGAAAGAGGGAAGAGGGCTGCAGAAAGAGGCAAAAGGGGTGCAGAAAGAAGTGAGAGGTGCAGAAAGAAACAAAAAAAGTACAGAAAGTATGAACAGAGGTGCAGAAAGAGGCAACAGGGGTGAAGAAAGAGGGAAGAGGGGTGGAGAAAGAGGCAAGGGATTGCAGAAAGAAGCAAGAAAGCTGCAGAAAGAAGCAAAAGAAGTGCAGAAAGAAGGAACAGAGGTGCAGAAAGAGGCAAGAGGGGTACAGAAAGAGGCATAAGGGGTGCAGAAAGAAGCGAGAGAGGCAGAAAGAAACAAAAGAAGTGCAGAAAGAAGGAACAGAGGTGCAGAAAGAGGCACGAGCGGTGCAGAAAGACACAAAAGAAGTACAGAAAAAAGCAACAGAGGTGCAGAAAGAAGCAAGAGGAGTGCAGAAAGAGGGAAGAGTGGTGCAGAAAGAGGCACGAGGGGTGCAGAAAGAAGCAAGAGAGTTGCAGAAACAAGCAAGAGAAGTGCATAAAGAAGCAACAGAGATGCGCAAAGGGGGAAGTGGGGTGGAGAAAGAGGCAAGAGAGACACAGAAAGAAACAAGAGAGGTGCAGAAAGAAACAAAAGAAGTGCAGAAAGAAGGAAAAGAGGTGCAGAAAGAGGCAAGAGGGGTGCAGACACAGGGAATGGGGTGTGAAAGAGGAACAAGGGGTGCAGAAAGAAGCAAGAGGGGTGCAGAATGAAGCAAGAGAGTTACAGAAAGAAACAAAAGAAGTGCAGAAAGAACGAACAGAGGTGCAGAAAGAGGCAATAGGGGTGCAGAAAGAGGGAAGAGGGGTGCAGGAAGAGGCACAAGGGTTACAGAAAGAAGGGACAGAGGTTCGGAAAGAAGCAAGAGAAGTGCAGAAAGAAGCAACAGAGGTGCATAAAGAGGGATGAGGGGTGGAGAAAGAGGCAAGAGAAGTACAGAAAGAAGCAACAGAGATGCAAAAAGGGGGAACAGGTCTGGAGAAAGTGGTAAGAGGGGTGCAGAAAGAAGCAAGAGAGGTATAGAAAGAAACAAAAAAAGAGCAGAAAGAAGGAACAGAGGTGCAGAAAGAGGCAAGAGTGATGCAGAAAGAGGGAAGAGGGTGCAGAAAGAAGCACGAGTGGTGCAAAAAGAAACAAAAGAAGTGCAGAAAGAAGGAACAGAGGAGCAGAAAGAGGGATGAGGGTGGAGAAAGAGGCAAGAGAAGTGCAGAAAGAAACAAGAAGTGCAGAAAGAAGGAACAGAGGTGCAGAAAGAGGCAAGAGGGGTGCTGAAAGAAGGAAGAGGGCTGCAGAAAGAGGCAAAAGGAGTGCAGAAAGAAGTGAGAGGTGCAGCAAGAAAAAAAAGAAGTACAGAAAGTATGAGCAGAGGTGCAGAAAGAGGCAACAGGGGTGAAGAAAGAGGGAAGAGGGGTGGAGAAAGAGGCAAGAGGGGTGCAGAAAGAAGCAAGAGAAGTGCAGAAAAAAACAAGAAGTGCAGAAAGAAGGAACAGAGGTGCAGAAAGAGGCAAGAGGGGTGCTGAAAGAGGGAAGAGGGCTAGAGAAAGAGGCAAAAGGGGTGCAGAAAGAAGTGAGAGGTGAAGAAAGAAACAAAAAAAGTACAGAAAGTATGAACAGAGGTGCAGAAAGAGGCAACAGGGGTGAAGAAAGAGGGAAGAGGGGTGGAGAAAGAGGCAAGGGGTTGCAGAAAGAAGCAAGAGAGCTGCAGAAAGAAGCAAAAGAAGTGCAGAAAGAAGGAACAGAGGTGCAGAAAGAGGCAAGAGGGGTACAGAAAGAGGCATAAGGGATGCAGAAAGAAGCGAGAGAGGCAGAAAGAAACAAAAGAAGTGCAGAAAGAAGGAACAGAGGTGCAGAAAGAGACAAGAGCGGTGCAGAAAGAAACAAAAGAAGTACAGAAAAAAGCAACAGAGGTGCAGAAAGAAGCAAGAGGAGTGCAGAAAGAGGGAAGAGTGGTGCAGAAAGAGGCACGAGGGTGCAGAAAGAAGCAAGAGAGTTGCAGAAACAAGCAAGAGAAGTGCATAAAGAAGCAACAGAGATGCGCAAAGGGGGAAGTGGGGTGGAGAAAGAGGCAAGAGAGACACAGAAAGAAACAAGAGAGGTGCAGAAAGAAACAAAAGAAGTGCAGAAAGAAGGAAAAGAGGTGCAGAAAGAGGCAAGAGGGGTGCAGACACAGGGAATGGGGTGTGAAAGAGGAACAAGGGGTGCAGAAAGAAGCAAGAGGGGTGCAGAATGAAGCAAGAGAGTTGCAGAAAGAAACAAAAGAAGTGCAGAAAGAAGGAACAGAGGTGCAGAAAGAGGCAATAGGGGTGCAGAAAGAGGGAAGAGGGGTGCAGGAAGAGGCACAAGGGTTACAGAAAGAAGGGACAGAGGTGCAGAAAGAAGCAAGAGAAGTGCAGAAAGAAGCAACTGAGGTGCAGAAAGAGGGATGAGGAGTGGAGAAAGAGGCAAGAGAAGTACAGAAAGAAGCAACAGAGATGCAAAAAGGGGGAACAGGTCTGGAGAAAGTGACAAGAGGGGTGCAGAAAGAAGCAAGAGAGGTATAGAAAGAAACAAAAAAAGAGCAGAAAGAAGGAACAGAGGTGCAGAAAGAGGCAAGAGCGATGCAGAAAGAGGGAAGAGGGTGCAGAAAGAAACACGAGTGGTGCAGAAAAGAAGCAAAGAGGTGCAGAAAGAAGCAAGAGTAGTGCAGAAAGAAGCAACAGAGGTGCAGAAAGAGGCAAGGGTGCAAAAAGAGGGAAGAGGGGTGCAAAAAGAGGCACAAGGGGTGCAAAAAGAAGCAAGAGATGTGCAGAAAGAAACAAAAGAAGTGCAGAAAGAAGGAACAGAGGTGCATAAAGAGGCAACAGGGGTGCAGAAAGAGGCAAAAGGGGTGCAGAAAGAAGTGAGAGGTACAGAAAGAAACAAAAGAAGTGCAGAAAGAAGGAACAGAGGTGCAGAAAGAGGCAAGAGGGGGTAGAAAGAAACAAAAGAAGAGCAGAAAGAAGCAACAGAGGTGCAGAAAGAGGCAAGAGGTATGCAGAAAGAGGGATGACGGGTGCAGAAAGAGGCACGAAGGGTGCAAAAAGAAGCAAGAGAGATGCAGAAAGAAGCAAGAGAAATGCATAAAGGAGCAACAGAGATGCAGAAAGCAGGAAGTGGGGTGGAGAAAGAGGCAAGAGGGATACTGAAAGAAACAAGAGAGGTGCAGAAAGAAACAAAAGAGGTGCAGAAAGAGGCAAGAGGGGTGCAGAAAGAGGGAAGAGGGGTGTGAAAGAGGCACGAGGGGTGCAGAAAGAAGCAAGATGTGTGCAGAAAGAAACAAGAGAGTTACAAAAGAAAAAGAAGTGCAAAAAGAAGGAACGAGGTGCAGAAAGAGGGAAGCGGGTGTAGAAAGAGGCACAAGGGTTGCAGAAAGAGGCACAAGTGTTGCAGAAAGAAGTGACAGAGGTGCAGAAAGAAGCAAGAGAAGTGCAGAAAGAAGCAACAGAGGTGCAGAAAGTGGGATGAGGGTAGAGAAAGAGGCAAGAGAAGTGCAGAAAGAAACAACAGAGATGCAAAAAGGGGGAACAGGGGTGGAGAAAGTGGCAAGAGGGGTGCAGAAAGAAGCAAGAGACGTGCAGAAAGAAACAAAAGAAGTACAGAAAGATACAAAAGAAGTACAGAAAGAAGGAACAGAGGTGCAGAAAGAGGCAAGAGGGGTGCAGAAAGAGGGAAGAGGGGTGCAGAAAGAGGCACGAGGGGTGCAGAAAGAAGCAAGAGAGGTGCAGAAATAAGCAAGAGAAGTGCAGAAAGAAGCAACAGAGGTGCAGAAGGACGGATGAGGGGTGGAGAAAGAGGCAAGTGAAGTGCAGAAAGAAGCAACAGAGATAAAAAAGGGAGGAGGGGGGTGCAGAAACAATCAAGAGGGGTGCAGAAAGAAGCAAGAGAGGTGCAGAAAGAAACAAAAGAAGTACAGAAAGAAGCAACAAAAGTGCAGAAAGAGGCAAGAGGAGAGAAGAAAGAGGGAAGAGGGGTGCAGAATGAGGCAGGAGGAGTGCAGAAGGAGGCAAAAGGTGTGCAAAAAGAAGCGAGATGTACAGAAAGAAACAAAAGAAGTGCAGAAAGAAGGAACAGAGGTGCAGAAAGCGGCAAGAGGGTTGCAGAAAGAAACAAAAGAAGTGTAGAGAGAAGCACCAGAGGTGCAGAAAGAGGCAAGAAGAATGCAGAAAGAGGGATGAGGGGTGCAGAAAGAGGCAAGAGGGGTGCTGAAAGAAGCAAGAGAGATGCAGAAAGAAGCAAGAGAAATGCAGAAAGAAGCAACAGAGATGTAGAAAGGGGGAAGTGGAGTGGAGAAAGAGGCAAGAGGGATACAGAAAGAAACAAGAGAGGTGCAGAAAGAAACAAAAGAGGTGCAGAAAGAGGCAAGAGGGGTGCTGAAAGAGGGACGAGGGCTGCAGAAAGAGGCAAAAGGGGTGCAGAAAGAAGTGAGAGGTGCAGCAAGAAACAAAAGAAATGCAGAAAGTATAAACAGAGGTGCAGAAAGAGGCAACAGGGGTGAAGAAAGAGGGAAGAGGGGTGGAGAAAGAGGCGAGGGGTTACAGAAAGAAGCAAGAGAGCTGCAGAAAGAAGCAAGAGAAGTGCAGAAAGAAGGAACCGAGGTGCAGAAAGAGGCAAGAGGGGTGCAGAAAGAAGGGAGAGGTGCAGAAAAAAAAACAAGTGCAGAAAGAAGGAACAGAGGTGTAGAAAGATCCAAGAGGGGTGCATAAAGAAACAAAAGAAGTACATAAAGAAGCAACAGAGGTGCAGAAAGAGGCAAGAGGGGTGCAGAAAGAGGGAAGAGGAGTGCAGAAAGAGGGAAGTGGGTTGGAGAAAGAGGCAAGAGGGATATAGAAAGAAACAAGAGAGGTGCAGAAAGAAACAAAAGAAGTGCAGAGAGAAGGAACAGAGGTGCAGAAAGAGGCAAGAGGGGTGCAGAAAGAGAGAAGAGTGGTGTGAAAGAGGCACGAGGGGTGCAGAAAAAAGCAAGAGGGGTGCAGAAAGAAGCAAGAGAGTTGCAGAAAGAAACAAAGAAGTGCAGAAAGAAGGAACAGAGGTGCAGAAAGAAGGAACAGAGGTGCAGAAAGAGGCACGAGGGTGCAGAAAGAGGGAAGAGGGGTGCAGAAAGAGGCACAAGGGTTGCAGAAAGAAGGGACAGAGGTGCAGAAAGAAGCAAGAGAAGTGCAGAAAGAATCAACAGAGGTGCTGAAAGAGGGATGAGGGCTGGAGAAAGAGGCAAGAGAAGTACAGAAAGAAGCAACAGAGATGCAAAAAGGGGGAACAGGTCTGGAGAAAGTGGCAAGAGGGGTGCAGAAAGAAGCAAGAGAGGTATAGAAAGAAACAAAAAAAGAGCAGAAAGAAGGAACAGAGGTGCAGAAAGAGGCAAGAGCGATGCAGAAAGAGGGAAGAGGGGTGCAGAAAGAAACACGAGTGGTGCAGAAAGAAGCAAAGAGGTGCAGAAAGAAGCAAGAGTAGTGCAGAAAGAAGCAACAGAGGTGCAGAAAGAGGCAAGGGGGTGCAAAAAGAGGGAAGAGGGGTGCAAAAAGAGGCACAAGGGGTGCAGAAAGAAGCAAGAGATGTGCAGAAAGAAACAAAAGAAGTGCAGAAAGAAGGAACAGAGGTGCATAAAGAGGCAACAGGGGTGCAGAAAGAGGCAAAAGGGGTGCAGAAAGAAGTGAGAGGTACAGAAAGAAACAAAAGAAGTGCAGAAAGAAGGAACAGAGGTGCAGAAAGAGGCAAGAGGGGGGTAGAAAGAAACAAAAGAAGAGCAGAAAGAAGCAACAGAGGTGCAGAAAGAGGCAAGAGGTATGCAGAAAGAGGGATGACGGGTGCAGAAAGAGGCACGAAGGGTGCAAAAGAAGCAAGAGAGATGCAGAAAGAAGCAAGAGAAATGCATAAAGGAGCAACAGAGATGCAGAAAGCAGGAAGTGGGGTGGAGAAAGAGGCAAGAGGGATACTGAAAGAAACAAGAGAGGTGCAGAAAGAAACAAAAGAGGTGCAGAAAGAGGCAAGAGGGTGCAGAAAGAGGGAAGAGGGGTGTGAAAGAGGCACGAGGGTGCAGAAAGAAGCAAGATGTATGCAGAAAGAAACAAGAGAGTTACAAAAAGAAAAAAAGAAGTGCAGAAAGAAGGAACGAGGTGCACAAAGAGGGAAGCGGGGTGCAGAAAGAGGCACAAGGGTTGCAGAAAGAGGCACAAGGGTTGCAGAAAGAAGTGACAGAGGTGCAGAAAGAAGCAAGAGAAGTGCAGAAAGAAGGAACAGAGGTGCAGAAAGTGGGATGAGGGTAGAGAAAGAGGCAAGAGAAGTGCAGAAAGAAACAACAGAGATGCAAAAAGGGGAACAGGGGTGGAGAAAGTGGCAAGAGGGGTGCAGAAAGAAGCAAGAGACATGCAGAAAGAAACAAAAGAAGTACAGAAAGATACAAAAGAAGTACAGAAAGAAGGAACAGAGGTGCAGAAAGAGGCAAGAGGGTGCAGAAAGAGGGAAGAAGGGTGCAGAAAGAGGCACGAGGGTGCAGAAAGAAGCAAGAGAGGTGCAGAAATAAGCAAGAGAAGTGCAGAAAGAAGCAACAGAGGTGCAGAAGGACGGATGAGGGGTGGAGAAAGAGGCAAGCGAAGTGCAGAAAGAAGAAACAGAGATAAAAAAGGGTGGAGGGGGGTGGAGAAACAATCAAGAGGGGTGCAGAAAGAAGCAAGAGAGGTGCAGAAAGAAACAAAAGAAGTACAGAAAGAAGCAACAAAGGTGCAGAAAGAGGCAAGAGGAGAGAAGAAAGAGGGAAGAGGGGTGCAGAATGAGGCACGAGGAGTGCAGAAGGAGGCAAAAGGTGTGCAAAAAGAAGCGAGATGTACAGAAAGAAACAAAAGAAGTGCAGAAAGAAGGAACAGAGGTGCAGAAAGCGGCAAGAGGGGTGCAGAAAGATACAAAAGAAGTGCAGAGAGAAGCACCAGAGGTGCAGAAAGAGGCAAGAGGAATGCAGAAAGAGGGATGAGGGGTGCAGAAAGAGGCAAGAGGGGTGCTGAAAGAAGCAAGAGAGATGCAGAAAGAAGCAAGAGAAATGCAGAAAGAAGCAACAGAGATGTAGAAAGGGGGAAGTGGAGTGGAGAAAGAGGCAAGAGGGATACAGAAAGAAACAAGATGGTGCAGAAAGAAACAAAAGAGGTGCAGAAAGAGGCAAGAGGGGTGCAGAAAGAGGCAAGAGGGGTGCAAAAAGAAGGAAGAGGGGTGCAGAAAGAAGCAAGAGATGTACAGCAAGAAACAAAAGAAGTGCAGAAAGAAGGAACAGAGGTGCAGAAAGAGGCAACAGGGGTGAAGAAAGAGGGAAGAGGGGTGGAGTAAGAGGCAAGGGGGGGTCAGAAAGAAGCACGAGAGCTGCAGAAAGAAACAAAAGAAGTGCAGAAAGAAGGAACAGAGGTGCAGAAAGAGGCAAGAGGGGTGCAGAAAGAAGGAGAGGTGCAGAAAAAAAAACAAGTGCAGAAAGAAGGAACAGAGGTGTAGAAAGATCCAAGAGGGGTGCATAAAGAAACAAAAGAAGTACAGAAAGAAGCAACAGAGGTGCAGAAAGAGGCAAGAGGGGTGCAGAAAGAGGGAAGAGGAGTGTAGAAAGAAGGAAGTGGGTTGGAGAAAGAGGCAAGAGGGATATAGAAAGAAACAAGAGAGGTGCAGAAAGAAACAAAAGAAGTGCAGAAAGAAGGAACAGAGGTGCAGAAAGAGGCAAGAGGGGTGCAGAAAGAGAGAAGAGTGGTGTGAAAGAGGCACGAGGGTGCAGAAAAAGCAAGAGGGTGCAGAAAGAAGCAAGAGAGTTGCAGAAAGAAACAAAAGAAGTGCAGAAAGAAGGAACAGAGGTGCAGAAAGAAGGAACAGAGGTGCAGAAAGAGGCACGAGGGGTGCAGAAAGAGGGAAGAGGGGTGCAGAAAGAGGCACAAGGGTTGCAGAAAGAAGGGACAGGGGTGCAGAAAGAAGCAAGAGAAGTGCAGAAAGAAGCAAAAGAGGTGCTGAAAGAGGCAAGAGGGCTGCAGAAAGAAGGAAGAGGGGTGCAGAAAGAGGCACGAGGGGTGCAGAAAGAAGTGAGTTGTGCAGCAAGAAACAAATGAAGTGCAGAGAGAAGCAAAAGAGGTGCTGAAAGAGGCAAGAGGGCTGCAGAAAGAGGGATGAGGGGTGCAGAAAGAGGCAAGAGGGGTGCTGAAAGAAGCAAGAGAGATGCAGAAAGAAGCAAGAGAACAGCAGAAAGAAGCAACAGAGATGTAAAAAGGCGGAAGTGGAGTGGAGAAAGAGGCAAGAGGGATACAGAAAGAACCAAGAGAGGTGCAGAAAGAAACAAAAGAGGTACAGAAAGAGGCAAGAGGGGTGCAGAAAGAGGCAAGAGGGGTGCAAAAAGAAGGAAGAGGGGTGCAGAAAGAAGCAAGAGATGTACAGCAAGAAACAAAAAGAAGTGCAGAAAGAAGGAACAGAGGTGCAGAAAGAGGCAACAGGGGTGAAGAATGAGGGAAGAGGGGTGGAGAAAGAGGCAAGGGGGGGTCAGAAAGAAGCACGAGAGCTGCAGAAAGAAACAAAAGAAAGCAGAAAGAAGGAGCAGAGGTGCAGAAAGAGGCAAGAGGGGTGCAGAAAGAAAGGAGAGGTGCAGAAAAAAACAAAACAAGTGCAGAAAGAAGGAACAGAGGTGCATGAGGACGGATGAGGGGTGGAGAAAGAGGCAAGCGAAGTGCAGAAAGAAGCAACAGAGATGAAAAAAGGGGGAAGAGGGGTAGAGAAACAATCAAGAGGGGTGCAGAAAGAAGCAAGAGAGGTGCAGAAAGAAACAAAAGAAGTGCAGAAAGAAGCAACAAAGGTGCAGAAAGAGGCAAGAGGAGAGAAGAAAGAGGGAAGAGGGGTGCAGAATGAGGCACGAGGAGTGCAGAAGGAGGCAAAAGGTATGCAAAAAGAAGCGAGATGTACAGAAAGAAACAAAAGAAGTGCAGAAAGAAGGAACAGAAGTGCAGAAAGCGCCAAGAGGGGTGCAGAAAGAAACAAAAGAAGTGCAGAGAGAAGCACCAGAGGTGCAGAAAGAGGCAAGAGGAATGCAGAAAGAGGGATGAGGGGTGCAGAAAGAGGCAAGAGGGGTGCTGAAAGAAGCAAGAGAGATGCAGAAAGAAGCAAGAGAAATGCAGAAAGAAGCAACATTGATGTAGAAAGGGTGAAGTGGAGTGGAGAAAGAGGCAAGAGGGATACAGAAAGAAACAAGAGAGGTACAGAAAGAAACAAGAGAGGTACAGAAAGAAACAAAAGAGGTGCAGAAAGAGGCAAGAGGGGTGCAGAAAGAGGCAAGAGGGGTGCAGAAAGAGGCAAGAGGGGTGCAAAAAGAAGGAAGAGGGGTGCAGAAAGAAGCAAGAGATGTACAGCAAGAAACAAAAAGAAGTGCAGAAAGAAGGAACAGAGGTGCAGAAAGAGGCAACAGGGGTGAAGAAAGAGGGAAGAGGGGTGGAGAAAGAGGCAAGGGGGGGTCAGAAAGAAGCATGAGAGCTGCAGAAAGAAACAAAAGAAGTGCAGAAAGAAGGAACAGAGGTGCAGAAAGAGGCAAGAGGGGTGCAGAAAGAAGGGAGAGGTGCAGAAAAAAAAACAAGTGCAGAAAGAAGGAACAGAGGTGTAGAAAGAGGCAAGAGGGGTGCATTAAGAAACAAAAGAAGTACAGAAAGAAGCAACAGAGGTGCAGAAAGAGGCAAGAGGGGTGCAGAAAGAGGGAAGAGGAGTGCAGAAAGAGGGAAGTGGGTTGGAGAAAGAGGCAAGAGGGATATAGAAAGAAACAAGAGAGGTGCAGAAAGAAACAAAAGAAGTGCAGAAAGAAGGAACATAGGTGCAGAAAGAGGCAAGAGGGGTGCAGAAAGAGAGAAGAGGGGTGTGAAAGAGGCACGAGGGGTGCAGAAAGAAGCAAGAGGGGTGCAGAAAGAAGCAAGAGAGTTGCAGAAAGAAACAAAAGAAGTGCAGAAAGAAGGAACAGAGGTGCAGAAAGAAGGAACAGAGGTGCAGAGAGAGGCACGAGGGGTGCAGAAAGAGGGAAGAGGGGTGCAGAAAGAGGCACAAGAGTTGCAGAAAGAAGGGACAGAGGTGCAGAAAGAAGCAATAGAAGTTCAGAAAGAAGCAACAGAGGTGCGGAAAGAGGTATGAGGGGTGGAGAAAGAGGCAAGAGAAGTGCAGAAAGAAGCAACAGAGATGCAAAAACGAGGAACAGAGGTGCAAAAAGAGGCAAAAGGGGTGCAGAAAGAAGCACGAGTGGTGCAGAAAGAAACAAAAGAAGTGCAGAAAGAAGGAACAGAGGTCCAGATAGAGGAAAGAAGGGTGCAGAAAGAAACAAAAGAAGTGCAGAAAGAAGCAACAGAGGTGCAGAAAGAGGGGTGCAGAAAGAGGGAAGAGGAGTGCAGAAAGAGGGAAGTGGGGTGGAGAAAGAAGCAAGAGGGGTGCAGAAAGAAGCAAGAGAGTTGCAGCAAGAAACAAAAGAAGTGCAGAAAGAAGGAACAGAGGTGCATAAAGAGGCAACAAGGGTGAAGAAAGAGGGAAGAGGGCTGGAGAAAGAGGCAAGGGGGGTCAGAAAGAAGCATGAGAGCTGCAGAAAGAAACAAAAGAAGTGCAGAAAGAAGGAACAGAGGTCCAGATAGAGGAAAGAAGGGTGCAGAAATAAGCGAGAGGTGCAGAAAGAAACAAAAGAAGTGCAGAAAGAAGGAACAGAGGTGCAGAAAGAGGCAAGAGGGGTGCATAAAGAAACAAAAGAAGTGCAGAAAGAAGCAACAGAGGTGCAGAAAGAGGGGTGCAGAAAGAGGGAAGAGGAGTGCAGAAAGAGGGAAGTGGGGTGGAGAAAGAAGCAAGAGGGGTGCAGAAAGAAGCAAGAGAGTTGCAGAAAGAAATAAAAGAAGTGCAGAAAGAAGGAACAGAGGTGCAGAAAGAAGGAACAGAGGTGCAGAAAGAGGCAGGAGGGGTGTCGAAAGAGGGAAGAGGGGTGCAGAAAGAGGCAGAAGGGTTGCAGAAAGAAGGGACAGAGGTGCAGAAAGAAGCAAGAGAAGTACAGAAAGAAGCAACAGAGGTGCAGAAAGAGGGATGAGGGGTGGAGAAAGAGGCAAGAGAAGAGCAGAAAGAAGCAACAGAGATGCAAAAAGGGGGAACAGGGGTGGAGAAAGTGGCAAGAGGGATACAGAAAAAAGCATGAGAGGTGCAGAAAGAAACAAAAGAAGAGCAGAAAGAAGGAACAGAGGTGCAGAAAGAGGCAAGAGGGATGCAGAAAGAAGCCCGAGTGGTGCAGAAAGAAGCAAAGAGGTGCAGAAAGAAGCAAGAGTAGTGCAGAAAGAAGCAACAGAGGTGCAAAAAGAGGCAAGAGGGCTGCAAAAAGAGGGCAGAGGGGTGCAGAAAGAGGCACGAGGGGTGCAGAAAGAAGTGAGTTGTGCACCAAGAAACAAATGAAGTGCAGAAAGAAGGAACAGAGGTGCAGAAAGAGGCAACAGGGGTGAAGAAAAAGGGAAGAGGGGTTGACAAAGAGGCAAGGGGTGCAGAAAGAAGCAAGAGAGCTGCAGAAAGAAACAAAAGAAGAGCAGAAAGAAGGAAAAGAGGTGCAGAAAGAGGCAAGAGGGGTGCAGAAAGAGGCAAAAGGGGTACAGAGAGAAGCGAGAGGTGCAGAAAGAAACAAAAGAAGTACATAAAGAAGGAGCAGAGGTGCAGAAAGAGGCAAGAGGGGTGCAGAAAGAAACAAAAGAAGTGCAGAAAGAAGCAACAGAGGTGCAGAAAGAGGCAAGAGGAGTGCAGAAAGAGGGAAGGGGTGCAGAAAGAGGGACGAGGTGTGCAGAAAGAAGCAAAAGAGGTGCAGAAAGAAGCAAGATAAGTGCATAAAGAAGCAACAGAGATGCAGAAAATGGGAAGTGGGGTGGAGAAAGAGGCAAGAGGGATACAGAAAGAAACAAGAGAGGTGCAGAAAGAAACAAAATAGGTGCAGAAATAAGGAACAGAGGTGCAGAAAGAGGCAAGAGGGGTGCAGAGAGAGGGAAGAGGGGTGTGAAAGAGGCACAAGGGGTGCAGAAAGAGGCAAGAGGGGTAGAGAAAGAAGCAAGAGAGTTGCAGAAAGAAACAAAAGAAGTGCAGAAAGAATGAACAGAGGTGCAGAAAGAGGCAAGAGGGGTGCAGAAAGAGGCACAAGGGTTGCAGAAAGAAGGGACAGAGGTGCAGAAAGAAGCAAGAGTAGTGCAGAAAGAAGCAACAGAGGTGCAGAAAGAGGGATGAGGAGTGCAGAAAGAAGCAACAGAGATGCAAAAAGGGGGAACAGGGGAGGAGAATGTGGCAAGAGGGGTGCAGAAAGAAGCAATAGAGGTGCAGAAAGAAACAAAAGAAGAGCAGAAAGAAGGAACTGATGTGCAGAAGGAGGCATGAGGGCACAGAAAGAGGGAAGAGGGATGCAGAAAGAGGGACGAGGCATGCAGAAAGAAGCAAAAGAGGTGCAGAAAGAAGCAAGATAAGTGCATAAAGAAGCAACAGAGATGCAGAAAGGGGGAAGTGGGGTGGAGAATGAGACAAGAAGGATACAGAATGAAACAAGAGAGGTGTAGAAAGAAACAAAAGAAGTGCAGAAATAAGGAACAGAGGTGCAGAAAGAGGCAAGAGGGGTGCAGAGAGAGGGAAGAGGGGTGTGAAAGAGGCACACAGGGTGCAGAAGGAAGCAAGAGGGGTGCAGAAAGAAGCAAGAGAATTGCAAAAAGAAACAACAGAGGTGCAGAAAGAGGCAAGAGGGGTGCAAAAAGAGGCAAAAGGGGTGCAGAAAGAAGTGAGGTGCAGAAAGAAACAAAAGAAGTGCAGAAAGAAGGAACAGAGGTCAGAAAGAGGCAAGAGGGTGTAGAAAGAAACAAAAGAAGTGCAGAAAGAAGAAACAGAGGTGCAGAAAGAGGCAACGGGGTGCAGAAAGAAATAAAAAAAGTGCAGAAATAAGCAAGACGTGTAGGAAGAGGCAAGAGGGGTGCAGAAAGAAGCAAGAGTAATGCATAAAGAAGCAACGGAGATGCAGAAAGGGGGAAATTGGGTGGAGAAAGAGGCAAGAGAAATACAAAAAGAAACAAGAGAGGTGCAGAAAGAAACAAAAGAAGTGCAGAAAGAAGCAACAGAGGTGCAGAAAGAGGCAAGAGGGGTGCAGAAAGAGGGAAGTGGGGTGTGAAAGAGGCACGAGGGTGCAGAAAGAAGGGACATAGGTGCAGAAAAAGCAAGATAAGTGCAGAAAGAAGCAACAGAGGTGCAGAAAGGAGTGGAGGTGGAGAAAAGGCAAGAGAGATACAGAAAGAAGCAAGAGAGTTGCAGAAAGAAACAAAAGAAGTGCAGAAAGAAGGAACAGAGGTGCAGAAAGAGGCAAGAGGGGTGCGGAAAGAGGGAAGAGGGGTGCAGAAAGAGGCACAAGGGTTGCAGAAAGAAGGGACAGAGATGCAGAAAGAAGCAAGAGAAGTGCAGAAAGAAGCAACAGAGGTGCAGAAAGAGGGATGAGGGGTGGAGAAGGAGGCAAGAGAAATGAAGAAAGAAGCAAGAGAGATGCAAAAAGGGGGAACAGGGATGGAGAAAGTGGCAAGAGGGCTGCAGAAAGAAGCAAGAGAGGTGAAGAAAGAAACAAAAGAAGAGCAGAAAGAAGGAACAGAGGTGCAGAAGGAGGCATATGGGGTACAGAAAGAGGGAAGAGGGTGCAGAAAGAAGCACAAGTGGTGCAGAAAGAAGCAAAGAGGTGCAGAAAGAAGCAAGAGTAGTGCAGAAAGAAGCAACAGAGGTGCAGAAACAGGCAAGAGGGGTGCAAAAAGAGGGAAGAGGGTTGCAGAAAGAGGCACGAGGGGTGCAGAAATATGCAAGAGAGGTGCAGATAGAAAGAAAAGAAGTGCAGAAAGAAGGAACAGAGGTGCAGAAAGAGATGCAACAGAGGTGCAGAAAGAGGCAATAGGGGTGCAGAAAGAGGGAAGAGGGGTGGAGAAAGAGGCAAGAGAAGAGCAGAAAGAAGCAACAGAGATGCAAAAAGGGGGAACATGGGTGGAGAAAGTGGCAAGAGGGATACAGAAAAAAGCATGAGAGGTGCAGAAAGAAACAAAAGAAGAGCAGAAAGAAGGAACAGAGGTGCAGAAAGAGGCAAGAGGGGTGCAGAAAGAAGCCCGAGTGGTGCAGAAAGAAGCAAAGATGTGCAGAAAGAAGCAAGAGTAGTGCAGAAAGAAGCAACAGAGGTGCAGAAAGAGGCAAGAGGGCTGCAAAAAGAGGGCTGAGGGGTGCAGAAAGAGGCACGAGGGGTGCAGAAAGAAGTGAGTTGTGCACCAAGAAACAAATGAAGTGCAGAAAGAAGGAACAGAGGTGCAGAAAGAGGCAACAGGGGTGAAGAAAGAGGGAAGAGGGGTTGACAAAGAGGCAAGGGGTGCAGAAAGAAGCAAGAGAGCTGCAGAAAGAAACAAAAGAAGAGCAGAAAGAAGGAAAAGAGGTGCAGAAAGAGGCAAGAGGGGTGCAGAAAGAGGCAAAAGGGGTGCAGAGAGCAGCGAGAAGTGCAGAAAGAAACAAAAGAAGTGCATAAAGAAGGAGCAGAGGTGCAGAAAGAGGCAATAGGGGTGCAGAAAGAAACAAAAGAAGTGCAGAAAGAAGCAACAGAGGTGCAGAAAGAGGCAAGAGGATTGCAGAAAGAGGGAAGGGGTGCAGAAAGAGGGACGAGGTGTGCAGAAAGAAGCAAAAGAGGTGCAGAAAGAAGCAAGATAAGTGCATAAAGAAGCAACAGAGATGCAGAAAATGGGAAGTGGGGTGGAGAAAGAGGCAAGAGGGATACAGAAAGAAACAAGAGAGGTCCAGAAAGAAACAAAAGAGGTGCAGAAATAAGGAACAGAGGTGCAGAAAGAGGCAAGAGGGGTGCAGAGAGAGGGAAGAGGGGTGTGAAAGAGGCACAAGGGGTGCAGAAAGAGGCAAGAGGGGTACAGAAAGAAGCAAGAGAGTTGCAGAAAGAAACAAAAGAAGTGCACAAAGAAGGAACAGAGGTGCAGAAAGAGGCAAGAATGGTGCAGAAAGAGGCACAAGGGTTGCAGAAAGAAGGGACAGAGGTGCAGAAAGAAGCAAGAGTAGTGCAGAAAGAAGCAACAGAGGTGCAGAAAGAGGGATGAGGAGTGCAGAAAGAAGCAACAGAGATGCAAAAAGGGGGAACAGGGGTGGAGAATGTGGCAAGAAGGGTGCAGAAAGAAGCAATAGAGGTGCAGAAAGAAACAAAAGAAGAGCAGAAAGAAGGAACTGAGGTGCATAAGGAGGCATGAGGGGCACAGAAAGAGGGAAGAGGGGTGCAGAAAGAGGGACGAGGCATGCAGAAAGAAGCAATAGAGGTGCAGAAAGGGGGAAGTGGGGTGGAGAATGAGGCAAGAAGGATACAGAAAGAAACAAGAGAGGTGCAGAAAGAAACAAAAGAAGTGCAGAAATAAGGAACAGAGGTGCAGAAAGAGGCAAGAGGGGTGCAGAGAGAGGGAAGAGGGGTGTGAAAGAGGCACACAGGGTGCAGAAGGAAGCAAGAGGGGTGCAGAAAGAAGCAAGAGAATTGCAGAAAGAAAAAACAGAGGCGCAGAAAGAGGCAAGAGGGGTGCAAAAAGAGGCAAAAGGGGTGCAGAAAGAAGTGAGAGGTGCAGAAAGAAACAAAAGAAGTGCAGAAAGAAGGAACAGAGGTGCAGAAAGAGGCAAGAGGGGTGTAGAAAGAAACAAAAGAAGTGCAGAAAGAAGAAACAGAGGTGCAGAAAGAGGCAACGGGGTGCAGAAAGAAATAAAAAAGTGCAGAAATAAGCAACAGACGTGTAGAAAGAGGCAAGAGGGGTGCAGAAAGAAGCAAGAGTAATGCATAAAGAAGCAACGGAGATGCAGAAAGGGGGAAATTGGGTGGAGAAAGAGGCAAGAGAAATACAGAAAGAAACAAGAGAGGTGCAGAAAGAAACAAAAGAAGTGCAGAAAGAAGCAACAGAGGTGCAGAAAGAGGCAAGAGGGGTGCAGAAAGAGGGAAGAGGGGTGTGAAAGAGGCACGAGGGGTGCAGAAAGAAGGGACATAGGTGCAGAAAGAAGCAAGATAAGTGCAGAAAGAAGCAACAGAGGTGCAGAAAGGGGGAAGTGGGGTGGAGAAAAAGGCAAGAGAGATACAGAAAGAAGCAAGAGAGTTGCAGAAAGAAACAAAAGAAGTGCAGAAAGAAGGAACAGAGGTGCAGAAAGAGGCAAGAGGGGTGCGGAAAGAGGGAAGAGGGGTGCAGAAAGAGGCACAAGGGTTGCAGAAAGAAGGGACAGAGATGCAGAAAGAAGCAAGAGAAGTGCAGAAAGAAGCAACAGAGGTGCAGAAAGAGGGATGAGGGGTGGAGTAGGAGGCAAGAGAAATGCAGAAAGAAGCAAGAGAGATGCAAAAAGGGGGAACAGGGATGGAGAAAGTGGCAAGAGGGCTGCAGAAAGAAGTAAGAGAGGTGAAGAAAGAAACAAAAGAAGAGCAGAAAGAAGGAACAGAGGTGCAGAAGGAGGCATATGGGGTACAGAAAGAGGGAAGAGGGGTGCAGAAAGAAGCACAAGTGGTGCAGAAAGAAGCAAAGAGGTGCAGAAAGAAGCAAGAGTAGTGCAGAAAGAAGCAACAGAGGTGCAGAAACAGGCAAGAGGGGTGCAAAAAGAGGGAAGAGGGGTGCAGAAAGAGGCACAAGGGGTGCAGAAAGAAGCAAGAGATGTGCAGATAGAAAGAAAAGAAGTGCAGAAAGAAGGAACAGAGGTGCAGAAAGAGGCAACAGGGGTGAAGAAAGAGGGAAGAGGGGTGGAGAAAGAGGCAAGCGGGTGCAGAAAGAAGCAAGAGAGCTGCAGAAAGAAACAAAAGAAGTGCAGAAAGAAGGAAAAGAGGTGCAGAAAGAGATGCAAGAGGGTTGCAGAAAGAGGCAAAAGGGGTGCAGAAAGAAACAAAAGAAGTGCAGAAAGAAGCAACAGAGGTGCAGAAAGAGGCAAGAGCAGTGCAGAAAGAGGGATGAGGGTGCAGAAAGAGGCACGAGGGGTCCAGAAAGAATCAAGAGAGATGCAGAAAGAAGCAAGAGTAATGCATAAAGAAGGAACAGAGATGCAGAAAGGGGGAAATTGGGTGGAGAAAGAGGCAAGAGAAATACAGAAAGAAACAAGAGAGGTGCAGAAAGAAACAAAAGAAGTGCAGAAAGAAGCAACAGAGGTGCAGAAAGAGGCAAGAGGGGTGCAGGAAGAGGGGTGTGAAAGAGGCACGAGGGGTGCAGAAAGAGGGCACATAGGTGCAGAAAGAAGCAACAGATGTGCAGAAAGGGGGAAGTGGGGTGGAGAAAAAGGCAAGAGAGATACAGAAAGAAGCAAGAGAGTTGCAGAAAGAAACAAAAGAAGTGCAGAAAGAAGGAACAGAGGTGCAGAAATAGGCAAGAGGGGTGCAGGAAGAGGGGTGCAGAAAGAGGCACAATTGCTGCACAAAGAAGCGACAGAGGTGCAGAAAGAAGCAAGAGAAGTGCAGAAAGAAGCAACAGAGGTGCATAAAGAGGGATGAGGGGTGGAGAAAAAGGCATGAGAAGTGCAAAAAGAAGCAACAGACATGCAAAAAGGGGGAACAGTGGTGGAGAAAGTGGCAAGAGGGGTGCAGAAAGAAACAAGAGAGGTGCAGAAAGAAACAAAAGAAGTGCAGAAAGAAGCAACAGAGGTGCACAAAGAGGCAAGAGGGGGCAGAAAGAAGGAAGAGGGGTGTGAAAGAGGCAAGAAGGGTGTAGAAAGAGGGAAGAGGGGTGCAGAAAGAAGCAAAAGTGGTGCAGAAAAAAGCAAGAGAGGTGTGAAAGAACCAAGCGCACTGGTCTAACTTCAAGGTTTATGACGAACATGTCGTCTCGAAAATTCTATCCTCCTTAAACCTGAACAACCACTTCAATGACCCTCTCCCCTCTAACTGCCTAGCCGCCGCCTCTCAGGCTATCATCCTGAGTTGGACTGTAATAATCAATGCCTCTGTCCTACAGGGATCGATACCTGACTGTCTTAAAGCCGGCCAAGTCATCCCCATCTTAAAAAAAACGACGCTGGATCCCACTTCCCTGGACAACTACAGACCTATATCTAATATACCACTCCTAGCTAAAGTTCTGGAGAAATGTGTGCAACAGCAGCTGAGCCAACACATCACCAACTTCCATCTACTAGACGACTTCCAATCCGGGTTCAGACCTGGGCACAGCACTGAAACCACCCTCCTCCACATCGTGGATGATGCCCTCCAAGCCCTGGACCAAGGCAAAACCTGTCTCCTAATCCTCCTAGATCTATCCTCGGCTTTCGATACGGTCAACCAGGAAAAACTCCTTGAACGCCTCAAAATCAGGATGGGACTGGATGGCCCCGTTCTTGAATGGTTTAGGTCCTTCCTCCAGAACCGCTCACAGAGATTCCTAATCAACGGTACTTTGTCCACTCCCTCTCCGATCACGGTTGGAGTGCCCCAAGGATCAACCCTGTCCCCAACTCTCTTCAACCTTTACCTTGAACCGCTCGCTGAAGTTCTTCGCACCGCCAATATCTCCTACCACATGTATGCCGACGACACCCAGATCTACATAAAAATGTCTTCTCCTGAAGACATTCTTTCCCTAAATGAGGCATTAAAGCTGACTGTCCATTGGCTCACCTCTAACCAGCTCAAACTTAACGCCAAAAAAAACGAATTTCTTCTAATCTCCCCACCCAAAACCAACCCTGACATTCAGGAATGGATCAAGTCGGTCACAGCGCTAAACTGCCCACCAACCATAATGGACTCCGCTAAATCCCTTGGAATAACCCTAGATCGCAGCTTGAATAAGCGTGGCCACATCAACTTGATGGCCAAAACAGCCAGATATCACCATAGCTACCTAAGAAACCTGAAACCTTTCCTGGACACTCCCGACCTTAAAATGCCAATTCAGGCACTAGTCATCTCCAGACTGGAATAGGGATGCTCTACCCTCGCTGGTCTACCCAAGATCTCCCTGGCCCCATTAAAAGCCTGCCTCAATGCTGCCACCAGACTCCTAACAGGTTCAAAGAAATTTGACCACATCTCTCCACACCTTAAAGCCTTGAACTGGCTTCCTCTCGAGGCCAGAATCCAACTTAAGCTGGCTTGCATCACTCACAAGGCTTTATACTCCAATTCCCCTACTTTTCTCGCCCAGAAACACGTAATATCCAGAGGAGCCAGAAACTCCCGGTCCGCCAGAGACCTCCTGCTCCAACCAGCACGCTTGCGGGAAAAAAAAACGTACAATCGGGCCTTCTCTGGGGCCGCACCAATTATTTGGAACTCACTCCCGCCTTCCATTAGAAGAATTCCATCTCTGGTTCACTTCAAAAAGGAGGCCAAATCATTCCTAATGGGCAAATTCCTCTCCTAACTCTTGCATTACAGTCACCTCAGCGACTTTGTTCTACCTCCCATCACGGCCTCACCATGGGTTTTCCGGATGATTTCCACCCGACACCTCTGGGCATCCCACCCTGGGATCTGAGACCGCTTGTGTCTGGTAAAATGTATCTTTCTATGTTTTCCCTAATGTATTCACCCCTCCTAAGTCTCTTGTATACCTCATGTCAATCCTGTAAAGCGCTCTGATACCCTTGCGGGTCTAGTTTGCGCTCTATAAAACACAAAATAAATAAATAAATAAGAAGCAAGAGGAGTGCAGAAAGAAGAAACAGACGTGCAGAAAGAGGCAAGAGGGGTGCAAAAAGAGGGAAGAGGGGTGCAGAAAGAGGCATGAGGGGTGCAGAAAGAAGCAAGAGACGTGCAGAAAGAAAAGAAAGAAGTGCAGAAAGAAGGAACAGAGGTGCAGAAAGGGGCAACAGGGGTGCAGAAAGAGGGAAGAGGGGTAGAGAAAGAGGCAAGGGGGTGCAGAAAGAAGCAAGAGAGGTACAGAAAGAAACAAAAAAAGAGCAGAAAGAAGGAACAGAGGTGCAGAAAGAGGCAAGAGGGATGCAGAAAGAGGGAAGAGGGGTGCAGAAAGAAGCACGAGTGGTGCAGAAAGAAGCAAAGAGGTACAGAAAGAAGCAAGAGTAGTGCAGAAAGAAGCAACAGAGGTGCAGAAAGAGGCAAGAGGGGTGCAAAAAGAGGGAAGAGGGGTGCAAAAAGAGGCAGGAGGGGTGCAGAAAGACGCAAGAGAGGTGCAGAAAGAAACAAAAGAAGTGCAGAAAGAAGGAACAGAGGTGCAGAAAGAAGCAACAGAGGTGCAGAAAGAAGCAACAGAGGTGCAGAAAGAGGCAAGAGGGGTACAAAAAGAGGGAAGAGGGGTGCAAAAAGAGGCAGGAGGGGTGCAGAAAGACGCAAGAGAGGTGCAGAAAGAAACAAAAGAAGTGCAGAAAGAAGGAACAGAGGTACAGAAAGAGGCAAGAGGGGTGTAGAAAGAAACAAAAGAAGAGCAGAAAAAATCAACTGAGGTGCAGAAAGAGGCAAGAGGTATGCAGAAAGAGGGATGAGGGGTGCAGAAAGAGGCACGAGGGGAGCAAAAAGAAGCAAGAGAGATGCAGAAAGAAGCAAGAGAAATGCATAAAGAAGCAACAGAGATGCAGAAAGCGGGAAGTGGGGTGGAGAAAGAGGGATACTAAAAGAAACAAGAGAGGTGCAGAAAGAAACAAAAGAGGTGCAGAAATAGGCAAGAGGGGTGCAGAAAGAGGGAAGAGGGGTGTGAAAGAGGCACGAGGGGTGCAGAAAGAAGCAAGAGGTGTGCAGAAAGAAACAAAAGAGTTGCAAAAAGAAACGTGCAGAAAGAAGGAACAGAGGTGCAGAAAGAGGGAAGAGGGGTGCAGAAAGAGGCACAAGGGTTGCAGAAAGAAGTGACAGAGGTGCAGAAAGAAGCAAGAGAAGTGCAGAAAGAAGCAACAGAGGTGCAGAAAGTGGTTGAGGGTGGAGAAAGAAACAAGAGAAGTGCAGAAAGAAACAACAAAGATGCAAAAAGGGGAAACAGGGGTGGAGAAAGTGGCAAGAGGGGTACAGAAAGAAGCAAGAGACATGCAGAAAGAAACAAAAGAAGTTCAGAAAGAAGGAACAGAGGTGCAGAAGGAGGCATGAGGGGTGCAGAAAGAGGGAAGAGGGGTGCAGAAAGAGGGACGAGACATGCAGAAAGAAGCAAAAGAGGTGCAGAAAGAAGCAAGATAAGTGCGTAAAGAAGCAACAGAGATGCAGAAAGGGGGAAGTGGGGTGGAGAAAGAGGCAAGAGGGATACAGAAAGAAACAAGAGAGGTGCAGAAAGAAACAAAAGAAGTGCAGAATTAAGGAACAGAGGTGCAGAAAGAGGCAAGAGGGGTGCAGAGAGAGGGAAGAGGGGTGTGAAAGAGGCACAAGGGGTGCAGAAGGAAGCAAGAGGGGTGCAGAAAGAAGCAAGAGAATTGCAGAAAGAAACAACAGAGTTGCAGAAAGAGGCAAGAGAAGTGCAAAAAGAGGGGAGAGGGGTGCAAAAAGAGGGGAGAGGGGTGCAGAAGTGGCACAAGGGTTGCAGAAAGAAGCCAGAGAGGTGCAGAAAGAAGCAAGATAAGTGCATAAAGAAGCAACATAGATGCTGAACAGAGGTGCAGAAAGAGGCAAGAGGGGTGCAGAAAGAGGGAAGAGGGATGCAGAAAGAGGCACGAGGGGTGCAGAAAGAAGCAAGAGAGGTGCAGAAATAAGCAAGAGAAGTGCAGAAAGAAGCAAAAGAGGTGCAGAAGGACGGATGTGGGGTGGAGAAAGAGGCAAGCAAAGTGCAGAAAGAAGCAACAGAGATGAAAAAAGGGGGAAGAGGGGTGGAGAGACAATCAAGAGGGGTGCAGAAAAAAGCAAGAGAGGTGCAGAAAGAAACAAAAGAAGTGCAGAAAGAAGCAACAGAGGTGCAGAAAGAGGCAACAGGAGAGAAGAAAGAGGGAAGAGGGGTGCAGAAAGAGGCACGAGGGATGCAGAAAGAGGCAAAAGGGGTGCAAAAAAAGCGAGAGGTACAGAAAGAAACAAAAGAAGTGCAGAAAGAAGGAACAGAGGTGCAGAAAGCGGCAAGAGGGGTGCAGAAAGAAACAAAAGAAGTGCAGAGAGAAGCAACATAGGTACAAAAAGAGGCAAGAGGAATGCAGAAAGAGGGATGAGGGGTGCAGAAAGAGGCATAGGGGTGCTGAAAGAAGCAAGAGAGATGCAGAAAGAAGCAAGAGAAATGCAGAAAGAAGCAACAGAGATGCAGAAAGGGGGAAGTGGAGTGGAGAAAGAGGCAAGAGGGATACAGAAAGAAACAAGAGAGGTCCAGAAAGAAACAAAAGAGGTGCAGAAAGAGGCAAGAGGGGTGCAAAAAGAGGGAAGAGGGGTGCAGAAAGAGACACGAGGGGTACAGAAAGAACCAAGAGATGTGCAGCAAGAAACAAAAGAAGTGCAGAAAGAAGGAACAGAGGTGCATAAAGAGGCAACAGGGGTGAAGAAAGAGGGAAGAGGGGTGGAGAAAGAGGCAAGGGGGGTCAGAAAGAAGCATGAGAACTGCAGAAAGAAACAAAAGAAGTGCAGAAAGAAGGAACAGAGGTCCAGAGAGAGGAAAGAGGGGTGCAGAAAGAAGCGAGAGGTGCAGAAAGAAGCGAGAGGTGCAGAAAGAAACAAAAGAAGTGCAGAAAGAAGGAACAGAGGTGCAGAAAGAGGCAAGAGGGGTGCATAAAGAAACAAAAGAAGTGCAGAAAGAAGTTGCAGAGGTGCAGAAAGAGGCAGGAAGGGTGCAGAAAGAGGATGCAGAAAGAGGGAAGAGGAGTGCAGAAAGAGGAAAGTGGGATGGAGAAAGAGGCAAGAGGGATACAGAAAGAAACAAGAGAGGTGCAGAAAGAAACAAAAGAAGTGCAGAAAGAAGGAACGGAGGTGCAGAAAGAGGCAAGAGGGGTGCAGAAAGAGAGAAGAGGGGTGTGAAAGAGGCACAAGGGGTGCAGAAAGAAGCAAGAGGGGTGCAGAAAGAAGCAAGAGAGTTGCAGAAAGAAATAAAAGAAGTGCAGAAAGAAGGAACAGAGGTGCAGAAAGAAGGAACAGAGGTGCAGAAAGAGGCAGGAGGGGTGCCAAAAGAGGGAAGAGGGGTGCAGAAAGAGGCACAAGGGTTGCAGAGAGAAGGGACAGAGGTGCAGAAAGAAGCAAGAGAAGTGCAGAAAGAAGCAACAGAGTTGCAGAAAGAGGGATGAGGGGTGGAGAAAGAGGCAAGAGAAGAGCAGAAAGAAGCAACAGAGATGCAAAAAGGGGGAACCGGGGTGGAGAAAGTGGCAAGAGGGATACAGAAAAAAGCATGAGAGGTGCAGACAGAAACAAAAGAAGAGCAGAAAGAAGGAACAGAGGTGCAGAAAGAGGCAAGAGGGGTGCAAAAAGAAGCACGAGTGGTGCAGAAAGACGCAAAGAGGTGCAGAAAGAAGCAAGAGTAGTGCAGAAAGAAGCAACAGAGGTGCAGAAAGAGGCAAGAGGGCTGCAAAAAGAGGGAAGAGGGGTGCAGAAAGAGGCACGAGGGGTGCAGAAAGAAGTGAGTTGTGCACCAAGAAACAAATGAAGTGCAGACAGAAGGAACAGAGGTGCAGAAAGAGGCAACAGGGGTGAAGAAAGCGGGAAGAGGGGTTGAGAAAGAGGCAAGGGGTGCAGAAAGAAGCAAGAGAGCTACAGAAAGAAACAAAAGAAGAGGAGCAAAGAAGGAAAAGAGGTGCAGAAAGAGGCAAGAGGGGTGCAGAAAGAGGCAAAAGGGGTGCAGAGAGAAGCGAGAGGTGCAGAAAGAAACAAATGAAGTGCAGAAAGAAGGAGCAGAGGTGCAGAAAGAGGCAAGAGGGGTGCAGAAAGAAACAAAAGAAGTGCAGAAAGAAGCAAGAGAGGTGCAGAAAGAGGCAAGAGGAGTGCAGAAAGAGGGAAGAGGGGTGCAGAAAGAGGGACGAGGTGTGCAGAAAGAAACAAAAGAGGTGCAGAAAGAAGCAAGATAAGTGCATAAAGAAGCAACAGAGATGCAGAAAATGGGAAGTGGGCTGGGGAAAAAGGCAAGAGGGATACAGAAAGAAACAAGAGAGGTGCAGAAAGAAGCAAGAGAAGTGCAGAAAGAAGCAACAGAGGTGCAGAAAGAAGGATGAGGAGTGCAGAAAGAAGCAACAGAGATGCAAAAAGGGGGAACAGGGGTGGAGAATGTGGCAAGAGGGGTGCAGAAAGAAGCAAGAGAGGTGCAGAAAGAAACAAAAGAAGTGCAGAATTAAGGAACAGATGTGCAGAAAGAGGCAAGAGGGGTGCAGAGAGAGGGAACAGGGGTGTGAAAGAGGCACAAGGGGTGCAGAAGGAAGCAAGAGGGGTGCAGAAAGAAGCAAGAGAATTGCAGAAAGAAACAACAGAGTTGCAGAAAGAGGCACAAGGGTTGCAGAAAGAAGCCAGAGAGGTGGAGAAAGAAGCAAGATAAGTGCATAAAGAATCAACAGAGATGCTGAAAGGGGGAAGTGGGTGGAGAAAGAGGCAAGAGGGATACAGAAAGAAACAGGAGAGGTGCTGAGAGAAACAAACGAAGTGCAGAAAGAAGGAACAGAGGTGCAGAAAGAGGCAAGAGGGGTGCAGAGAGAGGGAAGAGGGGTTTGAAAGAGTCACAAGGGGTGCAGAAAGAAGCAAGAGGGGTGCAGAAAGAAGCAAGAGAGTTGCAGAAAGAAATAAAAGAAGTGCAGAAAGAAGGAACAGAGTTGCAGAAAGAAGGAACAGAGGTGCAGAAAGAGGAAGGAGGGGTGCCAAAAGAGGGAAGAGGGGTGCAGAAAGAGGCACAAGGGTTGCAGAGAGAAGGGACAGAGGTGCAGAAAGAAGCAAGAGAAGTGCAGAAAGAAGCAACAGAGTTGCAGAAAGAGGGATGAGGGGTGCAGAAAGAGGCAAGAGGGGTGCAGAAAGAGGCAAGAGGGGTGCAGAAAGAGGGAAGAGGGGTGCAGAAAGAGGCCCAAGGGTTGCAGAAAGAAGGGACAGAGGTGCAGAAAGAAGCAAGAGAAGTGCAAAAAGAAGCAACACAGGTGTAGAAAGGGGGATGAGAAGTGCAGAAAGAAGCTGCAGGAATGCAAAAAGGGGGAACAGGGGTGGAGAAAGTGGCAAGAGGGGTGCAGAAAGAAGCAAGAGAGGTGCAGAAAGAAACAAAAGAAGAGCAGAAAGAAGGAACTGAGGTGCAGAAGGAGGCATGAGGGGGACAGAAAGAGGGAAGAGGGGGTGCAGAAAGAAGCAAAGAGGTGCAGAAAGAAGCAAGAGTAGTGCAGAAAGAAGCAACAGAGGTGCAGAAAGAGGCAAGAGGGCTGCAAAAAGAGCGAAGAGGGGTGCAGAAAGAGGCGTGAGGGGTGCAGAAAGAAGTGAGTTGTGCACCAAGAAACAAATGAAGTGCAGAAAGAAGGAACAGATGTGCAGAAAGAGGCAACAGGGGTGAAGAAAGAGGGAAGAGGGGTTGAGAAAGAGGCAAGGGGTGCAGAAAGAAGCAAGAGAGCTGCAGAAAGAAACTAAAGAAGTGCAGAAAGAAGGAAAAGAGGTGCAGAAAGAGGCAAGAGGGGTGCAGAAAGAGGCAAAAGGGGTGCAGAGAGAAGCGAGAGGTGCAGAAAGAAACAAAAGAAGTGCAGAAAGAAGGAGCAGAGGTGCAGAAAGAGGCAAGAGGGGTGCAGAAAGAAACAAACGAAGTGCAGAAAGAAGCAACAGAGGTGCAGAAAGAGGCAAGAGGAGTGCAGAAAGAGGGAAGAGGGGTGCAGAAAGAGGGACGAGGTGTGCAGAAAGAAGCAAAAGAGGTGCAGAAAGAAGCAAGATAAGTGTATAAAGAAGCAACAGAGATGCAGAAAATGGGAAGTGGGGTGGAGAAAGAGGCAAGAGGGATACAGAAAGAAACAAGAGAGGTGCATAAAGAAACAAAAGAGGTGCAGAAATAAGGAACAGAGGTGCAGAAAGAGGCAAGAGGGCTGCAGAGAGAGGGAAGCGGGGTGTGAAAGAGGCACAAGGGGTGCAGAAAGAAGCTAGAGGGGTACAGAAACAAGCAAGAGAGTTGCAGAAAGAAACAAAAGAAGTGCAGAAAGAAGGAACAGAGGTGCAGAAAGAGGCAAGAGGGGTGCAGAAAGAAGCAAGAGAGTTGCAGAAAGAAGAAAAAGAAGAGCAGAAAGAAGGAAAAGAGGTGCAGAAAGAGGCAAGAGGGGTGCAGAAAGAGGCAAAAGGGGTGCAAAGAGAAGCGAGAGGTGCAGAAAGAAACAAAAGAAGTGCAGAAAGAAGGAGCAGAGGTGCAGAAAAATGCAAGAGGGGTGCAGAAAGAAACAAAAGAAGTGCAGAAAGAAGCAACAGAGGTGCAGAAAGAGGCAAGAGGAGTGCAGAAAGAGGGAAGAGGGGTGCAGAAAGAGGGACGAGGTGTGCAGAAAGAAGCAAAAGAGGTGCAGAAAGAAGCAAGATGAGTGCATAAAGAAGCAACAGAGATGCAGAAAATGGGAAGTGGGGTGGAGAAAGAGGCAAGAGGGATACAGAAAGAGACAAGAGAGGTGCAGAAAGAAACAAAAGAGGTGCATAAATAAGGAACAGAGGTGCAGAAAGAAGCAAGAGGGGTACAGAAAGAAGGAAGAGAGTTGCAGAAAGAAACAAAAGAAGTGCAGAAAGAAGGAACAAAGGTGCAGAAAGAGGCAAGAGAGGTGCAGAAAGAGGCACAAGGGTTGCAGAAAGAAGGGACAGAGGTGCAGAAAGAAGCAATAGAAGTGCAGAAAGAAGCAACAGAGGTGCAGAAAGAGGGATGAGGAGTGCAGAAAGAAGCAACAGAGATGCAAAAAGGGGAACAGGGGTGGAGAATGTGGCAAGAGGGTGCAGAAAGAAGTAATAGGTGCAGAAAGAAACAAAAGAAGAGCAGAAAGAAGGAACTGAGGTGCAGAAGGAGGCATAAGGGGCGCAGAAAGAGGGAAGAGGGGTGCAGAAAGAGGGACGAGGCGTGCAGAAAGAAGCAAAAGAGGTGCAGAAAGAAGCAAGATAAGTGCGTAAAGAAGCAACAGAGATGCAGAAAGGGGGAAGTGGGGTGGAGAATGAGGCAAGAGGGATACAGAAAGAAACAAGAGAGGTGCAGAAAGAAACAAAAGAAGTGCAGAAATAAGGAACAGAGGTGCAGAAAGATGCAAGAGGGGTGCAGAGAGAGGCAAAAGGGGTGCAAAGAGAAGCGAGAGGTGCAGAAAGAAGCAAGAGAGCTGCAGAAAGAAGTGAGTTGTGCACCAAGAAACAAATGAAGTGCAGAAAGAAGGAACAGATGTGCAGAAAGAGGCAACAGGGGTGAAGAAAGAGGGAAGAGGGGTTGAGAAAGAGGCAAGGGGTGCAGAAAGAAGCAAGAGAGCTGCAGAAAGAAACTAAAGAAGAGCAGAAAGAAGGAAAAGAGGTGCAGAAAGAGGCAAGAGGGGTGCAGAAAGAGGCAAAAGGGGTGCAGAGAGAAGCGAGAGGTGCAGAAAGAAACAAAAGAAGTGCAGAAAGAAGGATCAGAGGTGCAGAAAGAGGCAAGAGGGGTGCAGAAAGAAACAAACGAAGTGCAGAAAGAAGCAACAGAGGTGCAGAAAGAGGCAAGAGGAGTGCAGAAAGAGGGAAGAGGGGTGCAGAAAGAGGGACGAGGTGTGCAGAAAGAAGCAAAAGAGGTGCAGAAAGAAGCAAGATAAGTGCATAAAGAAGCAACAGAGATGCAGAAAATGGGAAGTGGGGTGGAGAAAGAGGCAAGAGGGATACAGAAAGAAACAAGAGAGGTGCATAAAGAAACAAAAGAGGTGCAGAAATAAGGAACAGAGGTGCAGAAAGAGGCAAGAGGGCTGCAGAGAGAGGGAAGCGGGGTGTGAAAGAGGCACAAGGGTTGCAGAAAGAAGCAAGAGGGGTACAGAAAGAAGCAAGAGAGTTGCAGAAAGAAACAAAAGAAGTGCAGAAAGAAGGAACAGAGGTGCAGAAAGAAAAAAAAAAAGAGCAGAAAGAAGGAAAAGAGGTGCAGAAAGAGGCAAGAGGGGTGCAGAAAGAGGGAAGAGGGGTGCAGAAAGAGGCCCAAGGGTTGCAGAAAGAAGGGGCAGAGGTGCAGAAAAAAGCAAGAGAGTTGCAGAAAGAAAAAAAAGAAGAGCAGAAAGAAGGAAAAGAGGTGCAGAAAGAGGCAAGAGGGGTGCAGAAAGAGGGAAGAGGGGTGCAGAAAGAGGCCCAAGGGTTGCAGAAAGAAGGGGCAGAGGTGCAGAAAGAAGCAAGAGAAGTGCAGAAAGAAGCAACAGAGGTGCAGAAAGAGGGATGAGAAGTGCAGAAAGAAGCAACAGGAATGCAAAAAGGGGGAGCAGGGGTGGAGAAAGTGGCAAGAGGGGTGCAGAAAGAAGCAAGAGAGGTGCAGAAAGAAGCAAAAGAAGAGCAGAAAGAAGGAACTGAGGTGCAGAAGGAGGCATGAGGGGCACATAAAGAGGGAAGAGGGGGTGCAGAAAGAAGCAAAGAGGTGCAGAAAGAAGCAAGAGTAGTGCAAAAAGAAGCAATGGAGGTGCAGAAAGAAGCAAAAGGGCTGCAAAAAGAGGGAAGAGGGGTGCAGAAAGAGGAATGAGGGGTGCAGAAAGAAGTGAGTTGTGCACCAAGAAACAAATGAAGTGCAGAAAGAAGGAACAGAGGTGCAGAAAGAGGCAACAGGGGTGAAGAAAGAGGGAAGAGGGGTTGAGAAAAACACAAGGGGTGCAGAAAGAAGCAAGAGAGCTGCAGAAAGAAACAAAAGAAGAGCAGAAAGAAGGAAAAGAGGTGCAGAAAGAAACAAAAGAAGAGCAGAAAGAAGGAAAAGAGGTGCAGAAAGAGGCAAGAGGAGTGCAGAAAGAGGGAAGAGGGGTGCAGAAAGAAGCAAAAGAGGTGCAGAAAGAAGCAAGATGAGTGCATAAAGAAGCAACAGAGATGCAGAAAATGGGAAGTGGGGTGGAGAAAGAGGCAAGAGGGATACAGAAAGAGACAAGAGAGGTGCAGAAAGAAACAAAAGAGGTGCATAAATAAGGAACAGAGGTGCAGAAAGAAGCAAGAGGGGTACAGAAAGAAGGAAGAGAGTTGCAGAAAGAAACAAAAGAAGTGCAGAAAGAAGGAACAAAGGTGCAGAAAGAGGCAAGAGGGGTGCAGAAAGAGGCACAAGGGTTGCAGAAAGAAGGGACAGAGGTGCAGAAAGAAGCAATAGAAGTGCAGAAAGAAGCAACAGAGGTGCAGAAAGAGGGATGAGGAGTGCAGAAAGAAGCAACAGAGATGCAAAAAAGGGGAACAGGGGTGGAGAATGTGGCAAGAGGGGTGCAGAAAGAAGCAATAGGTGCAGAAAGAAACAAAAGAAGAGCAGAAAGAAGGAACTGAGGTGCAGAAGGAGGCATAAGGGGCGCAGAAAGAGGGAAGAGGGGTGCAGAAAGAGGGACGAGGCAAGCAGAAAGAAGCAAAAGAGGTGCAGAAAGAAGCAAGATAAGTGCGTAAAGAAGCAACAGAGATGCAGAAAGGGGGAAGTGGAGTGGAGAAAGAGGCAAGAGGGATACAGAAAGAAACAAGAGAGGTGCAGAAAGAAACAAAAGAAGTGCAGAAATAAGGAACAGAGGTGCAGAAAGATGCAAGAGCGGTGCAGAGAGAGGCAAAAGGGGTGCAAAGAGAAGCGAGAGGTGCAGAAAGAAGCAAGAGAGCTGCAGAAAGAAACAAAAGAAGAGTCTAGCTGTTCCAGCATCATACTTAGGGCAACTCCTAAGGAACAGGTAACCATCTGTCCAACTGCCATTTAAATCTCCCACATATCATGTATCACTCCATTAGTCCTCCGGAACATAAGAAAGGAGAGATAAAAAACACAGCGGAAGCAGTTCCCCTAGGGTGTTTACTATTAAATGCTAGATCCCTGGTTAAGCACAGCACGGAGTGTGCACTGATTATCGAGGAACACAACATAAAGCTGGCTTTTATAACGGAGTCATGGTCTGATAAAGCCTCAGGACCTGATCTAGCCAAAGCTACTCTGCCAGGCTTTCACTGCTACACTCAAGACAGACCGCTAAGGAGGGGGGGAGGACTGACGGTTATATACCATGACTCCCTAGAGCCCTCCTTCCAAACAGCTTCCATCCCGGCCTGTGAAGCACCCTCATTTAGCCTTCGCACCTCCCATCATAATTCTTTTAAGGGCATTCTTCTTTACCGACCTCCCGGCTCCAGAGGCGGATTTCTTGAGTCAGTCGGAACGCTCTTAGAGGATGGACTATGTTCAGACTCATTTACTGTGCTGGGGGATTCTAACTTCCATCTGGAAGCTCCCATGGACCCCGACACAAGCAGGCTGGAGCAAATGATGAGCGGGGGAGGACTTAGGCAACTTATAGAAGGCCCTACCCATGCTGCTGGACACACCCTAGATGGGATTTTTACCAATAATCCCAATCTGACCTGCACCGAGGCGCTTCCACTCCCCTGGACAGACCATGCCGCTATCCAGTTTGAACTGACACATCCTAACCGCCATCAACCCAAGAGCACAAAAGAGAGATAGAACTAAGAGCCTGGAAAGATATCAAGAGCGCTGAGCTAGGAGATTTACTCAAGGCAACGGCCCGCCCTTTTCTGTCAATAGTTGATGATGCCACTTCCGCATATACAGAGTGGGTAGAAGCCGCCTGCAATAAATTAGCCCCTGCAAAACCATGGACTCCTAAGCGAGTCCAGCCATCAGCCCCCTGGTATTCGGAAGAGTTGAGAAAGCAAAAACACGCTTGTAAACGGCTTGAGCGTGCCTGGAGAAGAGGTTACAATAATATGGATAAAGAGGCATATAAGCTAAGTCTCACCCTTTATAAGAAATTATTATTTAACACTAAAAGGACGTTCTTTGCGGACCAAATCACTCGAGCAAAATCCTCCTCCAAAGAACTCCTCAAAACTATAACAAAACTGACCGCCCCCAATACTTCCAAAATTCAGAGTAGCCCTGAATTATGCGAAAACCTAGCCTCGTTCTTTCAGCAGAAGGTTGAAGCCATCTTTTCCTCATTTACGCTCACCCAGACAGGGGATACAGGGACATCAGTTGGGGAGGTGTCAAGTAAACCTAAGTCTACACTGACGCTAGACAGTTTCACACCATTGGGGACCCAAGATGCTATTAAACTCCTGGCGTCCATCCGATCAGGATCTCCATTGGACCCGTGTCCCGCGTCCGTGATCAAACACGTTCCAGAGATTATTGTTACAGCACTTACCCCCCTGTTCAATGCCATATTCGAATCTGGCCAGTTTCTCAAAAGCTGGAAGACAGCATCCATTCTTCCGCTGATCAAAAAACATAATCTTGATCCAAAGGACCCTAGTAATTAGAGGCCTATCTCTCGCCTTCCCCTACCAGCAAAAATGATTGAAAAAGCCATGAATACCCAACTCAGCCTGTTCCTACAAGAAAATAACACACTAGACCTGACACAATATGGATTTAGAACAGAGCACAGCACAGAGCTGGCTCTGGTTAAATCCACTGAGGAAATAAGAGAGGCCTTGGACTATGGAGGCAACGCAATTCTCATTATGTCGGATCTCTCGGCGGCCTTCGACACGGTTCATCATAATGTTTTGATGGACAGGTTATCTGAGGGCGGGCTACAAGGCAAGGCCTGGAACCTCCTGAAATCTTTTCTCACAGACAGGACTCAAACGGTGGACCTAGACAAAGACAGTTCCAAACCGTTCTCACTTCCATGTGGAGTGCCTCAGGGCTCGTCCCTCAGCCCAACGCTTTTTAATGTTTATGTAACACCCCTTGCGGCCCTGATAAGATCCTTTGGGTTCCAATTGACATCTTATGCGGTTGACACGCAAATAGTGCTGTCATTCCTACATGGGCAAGAGGCTGAAACAGGAAAAAGATTCCATGACTGCATGAAAGCCATCACGGGGTGGATGTCCTCAAATTGCCTGAAACTCAATTCAGGCAAAACAGAGGTCATCATTTTCGGTAACAACCCGAACCTCTGGATGCCGGACTGGTGGCCAGAAGAATTGGGAACCCTCCCCGAACCGACCAAGAAAGCGAAGAACCTGGGGGTCATAGTGGACAACAGACTCACTTTTGGAGACCAGATAAGTGGGGTTGTCTCAGCGAGTTTCTTCCTTCTCAGAATCATAAAGAAAATAAAGTCCTTTCTTCCTGCGGACAGTCTGAGGACAGTGGTCACGGCACTTATAATGTCGCGGTTAGACTACTGTAACAGTCTTTATCTGTACATTAAAAAAAAACACCTAAACAGACTCCAAATCGTGCAAAACGCGGCGGCCAGACTGCTGACCGGGACATCCAAGTTTGTCTCGGTTAAGAGAGAATTAAAGCAATTACACTGGCTCCCAGTTAAACAACGGACCCAACTCAAGGCCCTCTGCACGGTCTTTAAAGCCCTTAAGGGAGTTGGCCCCGACCATCTAATACAGCGGTTCCAATGGTATGTCCCCAGAAGGACCCTTCGCTCCTTGGGAGCAACAAGAGTAGTTGTTCCCGCAGGCAAAAAGCGAACTGGGGTGGTAGGAGCTTTATTACATGTGCCGCCAAGGCCTGGAACGATCTCCCATTCCACCTTAGAAATGCCACCGAGCTCCTCACTTTTAGGAAGGGGCTGAAAACGTGGCTGTTCACCATGTAGTCACCTCACACCTCAGTAACCTGCAAGCAGTGCTCAGCGCCAGGACACCCATGGGTAACCATTGCGCTTAAGAAATTTAATTAACATAACATAACCACGCTTCGTTTGTTTTTTGGCGGGATTCGCGAATCCCGCCTAATTCTTTTCTCACAAAATGCTTTTTTGGGCCCTGGGGGTCCCTGTGGGACCCCCTGACCAGGCCTGGAGGATCAGGGTGTTTCTACCCTGCCCCCTTTTCGTGTTTTTAAAAGTTTTTTTACCTTTTTTCTTGTGACTCAGCTCTACCGAGTCACAAGATGGCTGCCAACACTTCTTGGTTTGAAGTGTTGGCAGCCAATCAGAATCAAGCTCATGCTCGGGAGGGTTCACAAATCCTCCTCGGTCACCAGATATCGATATTTTTTATTTTTGAATTTCTCAGGAACTACTGAACGGATTTACACCATTTAACAAAAAAAACGCTTTCTGAACCAAGACCTACCTTTTTGCCAAATTTGGCTTAATCCCGTTCAGCAGTTCGGGCTGTAGCTTTGTCTAAAGTTTCCTATGGAAATTAACATGGAGAAAACACGTTTTGGAACCCCCTTTTTTCTCGGCCCCCGCTTGACGAATCACCCTGAAACTTTAAAGACAGGAGCTGACCTGAGCGAACTATTATTTTTGAAATTTTCGCAAAGATTTGTCAAATGGCGCCAAAGATATTGGCAAAAGAAAAAATGCTTTTCCTATGGAAACTAGGTCTTAACTATAACTACTTACTGGCGACTGCCAGTAGGTTATATATATATATATATATTTATATATATATATATATATATATATATATATATATATATATATATATATATATATATATATATATCCATTCTCCACAAGCGGCGAATGAAGGTGTGCAACCCAAGCATCAGGGGTGCTGTCACTCAATCGCATCTGCCTTCGCGCTAACTATGCCAAATTACCCGTTCTCAAATCGTAACAAGTACTCGGCACTCCCGGCAATTAAGGATATTAATTCATCTTTATTGACGTGTGAGGAAAATGAACGCATTTCGGTTGCGTTGCAACCTTGTTCAAGATAAGCGCCATTATGGATTCTTTTGTTTTTAACCATTACAATCTCATGTGCAAACACAGAAAACGGACATAAAATAGTGATAAACAGTGATAAACACAACACCATTAAGGGTCTTGAAAGTGGCGGCCATTTTGGAATGGTAATGAGATAAAATGAACATCCCTCTACTATTCATTATATCAAGTATAGCATTTCATCAAATACATTAATTGTAATTCATAATAAGTATTTATGCATTAATTGCAAATTTCAATTTCATTATAGATTTTAATATATTATGAAAAGATCTCATGTCTTTAATTAATATTCCCATTTTTAAAATGTATACGACATGAAATGCAAAGTCTTTGTAAGATCTAATTGCAGATAAAGTCAAACTTTCCAAGAATCATATTAAGCCCAAGTGGGCCTACCCTATCAATGTTCAGTATCAGATAAGGCATTAACCTCTTTCTGCCCATGGCTATCAATGTTGTATATCCTAAAATGCTTGTTCTCAGGAAGTGACCTCACATGTATCTCTTATAGTTGACTTGTCAACAACAACTTCATATGTGCCATTAAAAATTACTGTGAAAAAATGTGCAAAAATAATAATAGAATAATAATAATAAAATAATCAACTTTAAAAAATCCAACTAGGAACTGAGTGCTAATTGAGAGTACAATCTTGCACCTGAATTATCTCAAGAAAACATGTAAGTCCTCTTCACTATTGAGACCATTCGGCTCCTTACTGTCCATGTTCAGTATATATCTGGACTCCAGCTGCCTCAATTGGGTTTCTCTATCTCCTCCTCTTTTGTTTTTGGGGACCTGGTCTAGGCAGCTATATTTCATAACCAAAATATTACTATCATGTTTTTTCTCGAAGTGTCTTGCCACTGGGTATGTTCTATCTTTGTTCGTGATTGCCCTGAGGTGTTGCAATATACGTTTGTGCACAGGTACTGTGGTACTCCCTATGTAGACCTTGGAGCATGTGCATTTGAGCATATAGACTACATAACTGCTTTAGCAAGTAGCATTGGCATATAATTAAAAGTGACACAGCAATAGGCCAGGATTCACCCAACCATCCACAAGTCAGTTATAGAAGAGCTGGATCTATACGTGATCAAATGGTAAGGAGTGAATTCAAGAGAACCTCACCACAAGAGACATGGTTGTCAGGGAAAGAAGGTTTCACTAAATGCATACGCTGCAAAGCCTGCCAACATGGGGAGAAACTCACCCAGTTAATCACTCCTTTCAATAGAAAACTGAAGGTAAAAGGGAAAATAATTTCCAAAAGCAATATATATATATATATATATATATTCACTGAAAAAACAATAGGT